>CM035425.1:121320258-121365258 GCA_020310875.1 Ceratopteris richardii | reverse complement strand
GTCTAGGTATAAAGCTCGACTTGTTGTGAAAGGGTATGCTTAGACATATGGTATAGATTATGATGAGACTTATAGTCTTGTGGCAGAAATGACAACTATAAGGACACTCATAGCTATTCCTGCATATAAAGGTTGGAAATTATGTCAATTAGATGTGAAGAATGCTTTTCTAAATGGCTAAATTTCAGATGATGTTTTCATATAGCAACGAGAAGGTTTCAAGGATAAAAGGTATCCAGAGTATGTATATAAGCTCAAGAGAGGTTTGTATGGTTTGAAGGATGCCTCAAGGGCATGGAATTACAGACTTGTGAAGTTCTTTAAGGAATTTGGTTATCACGTGTCTAAAGTAGATACTATCTTGCTTGTTAAAGCAAGTGATGATGGGCCCATTTACATGTGTATATATGTTGCTGGCATCATTTTTAAAGGTACAGATGAGAAGGGCATACAAAGCCTCAATAAGCAAATGGAGAAAGAGTTCAAGATTAGTGACTTGGGTGACTTGTCATATTTCTTGGGTATGGAGGTCTCATATACTCAACATGGAGTATATGTGACTTAAGAAATGTATTTGAAGAACTTGTTAATCAAGTTTCAAATGGAAGATTGCAGGGTGGCACCTACTCCAATGGAGGTGAATCACAAATTGAGGAGATATGGAGGAGAAGAATTTAAGGACATGAAGCTATATCAAAGTCTGGTTGGTAGTCTAATCTATGCTACATTAACTATGCCTGATTGTCATATGCAGTTGGAGTGTTGTCTCAATTCATGCATTGTCCTAGGAAAGAACATTGGGTTGGAGGACAATGAGTGCTAAGATACATTAAGCGTACACTCAAAGAAGGTTTGTATTATGGTTTCAGATCAGATACAAACATCAACATATATAGTGATACAGATCGGACAGGTAGTCCTGATGATAGTGTCACGAGGAAGGAGAAAAGGAAGAGAGCTCACACACACACTCTCACTTTCAACGAGAAGCACACACATAGATGGAGGCAAGGAAGAATGATCTTCTTCTTCTTCTTCTTCTATTACATAAAAGGAATGTACCAAAATGAAATAAAAGAAGAATACAACAAGTGCAATATATAAAGATCAGTACATAAGGTAAAAACCTAATGTCCGCGAATGAGTGAGCTAGCAAGAAACAAATGTGACATCACTCTTAGTAGATAAATCTAATAAAGCTCAATGAAGTATCCCTGACATATACCGGTGTGACCACTATACATGTCAGAGAAACGAAAAACTGGTATGTGTCATCCTGGATCATCACATGTTGAGCTTGATATTTCAACAGTCCCCCTCAACTCAATAGAATATCCTATAATCTAAGCATCTCCCGAAACTTCTTCAACTTCTCAGCTCCCAGTGCTTTTGTGAAAATATCAGCAACCTGCTCATCTATTCTTACATAAATAAGATCAATATCACCTGCTAATACCTTCTCTCTGATGAAGTGATAATGTACCTCGATATGCTCTGTTCTAGCATGGAAAACAGGGTTCCATGCAAATAGTATGCTGTTAAGATTATTACGATAGATAGTGATAGGCTTTTGCACTTCCACACCTAAATTTGCAAGTAACATGTCTAGCCATGATGCCTCACATATTGCCATTGTAGCAGCTCTATACTTAGCCTCTGTACTTGACAAAGCAACTGTGGGTTGATTCTTACTAATCCATGTAATAGCTGCACCTCCAAGTGAGAAAACAAACCCACTAGTAGATCTTCTATCTCGAGTACTACCAGCCCAATCTGCATCGGTGTATCCATGAACCTGCAAATATATGCCAGCTTCATAAAACAATGAATAATCCAAGGTAGCACTCACATAACATACAGTGTGCCTCAGAGCATCCAAATGTGGCTTCTTGGGAACCTGCATAAACTAACCTTCAAGTCCAACAATATAGCTTAAATCAGGCCTTGTAATTGTAAGATATATAAGACTTCCCACAATTTTCCTGTACATAGCAGCATTTTCCAATGCTTCACCTGATGTAGTATCCAACTTCAAATTCTGATATAATGGCAGTGAAATTGGCTTACAACTAGCCATACCATACTTTTGTTGCATATTCAAGGCATATTGCCTTTGCGACATCCATATACCTATTTCTGTATGTATAAAATCAATGCCCAAGAAATAGCACAACACACCAAGATCTTTCATGTCAAATTCCTACATAAGAAGTTGCTTTACCTCTTTGATGCTTTCTTTATTATTGCCACCTACAATCAAGTCATCAACATAAATGGCCACAATCATGATGCCATCATCAGCCTTCCTTGCATATAGTGAATGATCTGCATCACATATAGAAAACCCAATGCTAGTTAAGTAATCAGCAATCCTTGCATGCCATGCACGTGGAGCCTACTTTATCCCATAGAAAGCCTTTTGCAACCTACAAACATATTCTGGATGCTTTGAATCTTCATATCCTTGTGGCTGGTCCATATATACTTCTTCGTGTAACTCACCAAATAGGAAAGCATTCTTCAAATCCATCTGATGCAAAGTCCATCTTTTTGCTGTAGCTAATGCAACAAGTGTCCTAACAATAGACATTTTAGCGACAGGGTTCAATGTTTCCTCATAATCAATGCCATATGTTTGTGCATATCCTTTAGCTACCAATCATGCTTTATACATGCTTATGGTACCATCAGCATTATGCTTTACCTTGTAAACCCATTTACAGCCTATGGGTTTCTTTCCTTGTGGCAATGGAACTAGCTTCCATGTATCATTTCCGTAAAGTGCAACCATCTCCTCATCCATAACTTTTTCACAATCTGCAATTCCAATGGCATCTTCAAAGAAAGAAGGTTCAACATCTTGTATTATCTTTGTCATGTAGGCATAATGGCGAGCCATGTAACTATCATATGTTAATTGTTGCACTGAATTCCTCATCCTCCCAGATCTTCTTGGTCCTGGGTCACTTCTCCTTGTATCATCTGCATGTGCCCTTCTTACTCCTAGAGTCTTCACAGAGGGCAATCCAAGTTCCTCATGAAGACTCTTTTCTGAAGCACTTGAATCTCCATCAATGTCTTCAAAACCTGCACATGTTTATGACCTACAGAAAGCTTTTCTTTACCTTTCTTGGATGTATTTGATGAATTTGCTGGACTAAAATTTCCATGTAATCTTCCACTCCATGGATTTGAGTTCGAACTATTGCTTGGTGATGCATCCGGTCCATTCAAAACCTGAGATTTTGCACTTGTTTTTTCAGCATTTTCTTTGTCATTTGGTTCAAGACTCAGTCCTTCTTTGGCATTTGCATAGAAGCTTGACATTTCATCAAATACCACATCTCTGCTCACATTTACCTGTCGTGTGAGTGGGTTATAACATTTATATCCCATTTGCTCAAGGGAGTATCCAATGAAGACACACTTTTTTGCTTTTGGATCAAGCTTCATCTTCAATTCATCTGGGACATGTACATAGGCAATACAGCCAAAAACTTTCAGATGTGATAAGTTTGGCTTTTTACGTGTAAACTTTTCTTCACGTGTAACTTGATGTACAAGAGTAGTCGGAGTTCTGTTCATGATGTATACAACACTATGCACAGCTTCTGCCCAATAACAATGAGGCATATTCTTCTCAGCCATTAAGGCTCTTGCTATTTCTGCAATATGTCTATTTTTGTGTTCAACAACGCCATTCTGTTGTGGTGTGTACCAGCATGAAAACTGACAACGAATTCCATGATTTTTTAGAAAACTGCTGAACTCATTTGACATGTATTCACCTCCTCCATCAGATCTTAATGTCTCAATGTACTTCCCTGTCTGCTTTTCCACCAAAACTTTAAAATTCTGGAAGTGGGTGAAAACCTCGCTCTTATCTTTCATGAAATATGCCCATACTTTGCGTGTATGGTCATCAATGAAAGTAACATAAAACCTTCAACCACTCATAGATATGGTCTTTACTGGACCCCAAACATCTGTATGTACTACTTTTAGTACATTCTCACTAACATGCTTGTCATGTGGAGATGATGCTCTTGAGTGTTTACAAAACTGACATGCTACACATACCTTTTGCATTTCTACAACTTTGAGATTTGGTAGTCCATGGACAATCTCTTTTGACTGCATCAATTTTAGCCTTTGCAAGTTTGCATGTCCAATCCATTTGTGCCATATCTCTATATCTGCAATAACTCCTGCACCTTTTGTAAACATGGCTACATTCATTTCAGGAATCTTGACATTTAAGGTGAACATCCTACCCACTTTTTTTCCTTTGGCAACCAATCCTCCATCCTGCTTGTACTCTTCTACATATACTCCATCAGCATTGAACCTCACTTGTAATCCTAGGTCAACCATTTGTCCAACAAAAACCATATTCTTTTTTTTATTTGGAACATGCAACACATCAGCAAGATGTTTTACCTTCCCGTCCTCCATAGACAATGCTATGTTTCTTGTATGCTCAATACCATGTGATGTATCATCACCTCTTTCAACATATCTAGGAACTCGCATTTTTTGCAAACTACTAAACCATTCTGCATGATTGGTCATGTGATTTGAAGCACTTAAATCAACATACCAGACATTATCATTCCATTTTGAAACACCAGCAGACATCGTATTCATCATGTGATGTTGAACCATAAACAACTTCTCAGAATCATCTCCACTTGTGGATGCATAGTTGTTTTGTTGCCTTCTGTTATTTTGATTCTTCAACTTGCAATCACGTTCAAAGTGTCTATGTTTACCACAATTCCAACATCCTTTACTATCATTACCTGAATCATTTCTTTGGAAATTTATGCGACCTCTTTGGCTCCCCTGCCTCAAAATTGTCCTCTTCCTCTTGCATGATTCTGTTGTTGACCTTGGTCTTGGTTACTGTTTCCTCTTCCACTTCCAAAACCTCTACCTCTGCCTCTTCCTCTGCAAGAGTAGAATACTTTCTCAGAACTGGGCTTTCCTTGGGAGTTTGAATCCTCACCAAGATTCTTTTATTCAATAATCAGCATAGATCCCAGATCAACAAACTTCGGAATATTTTCCCTGGTCTCTATGGAAGTTCTGAATTGCTTATATATAGCTCCTAAACCACGAAGGCACACTTCCACCTTATCATCATCATCTACATTCACGCCAATAGATGCAAGTGACTCATATATGCTTTTGATTTTTAGAGTCTAGTCACTTACCGACATGCTCTTCTTTTCCAATGTATGCAGCTCGTTCTTGAGTTGCAATTTCCATGCCTTTGTATTACTCTCATACAAAGTGACCAAACTGTTCCAAGCCTCTTTTCGAGTCTTGGCATCCTGTATGTGTCCAATCATGCTATCCTGTATGCTAAGAGATAGCAAATACATTACCTTTCGTGCTCCTTGATTCCATTCCTCATATGCTCTTAACTGGTCTGCAGTCTGATTCCTTTCTGGTAACTACAGAGCATTTTCATTCTCTCCTTCGATGTACTTCCAGTAACCTTTTCCCATCACGAAATTCGTCATTCTGAATCTCTGAGCATGGAAGTTGTTCTTGTCCAGCTTATCGCTCATAAGCTAACTCATTCCATCTGCGTTTGCCATTTCTACAACAATTCACAACACTGCAAAACACCACAAGTAGCACTTCTGCTTGAACAATATCGCACTATGATGTGACAGTTTGATCTCAGAAAAACACACTTTTCATGTATCAACAGTACACGGAATCACTTGAAATTCTGGATCTACAATATATGAGTGTCCTCGAACACAACGCAAGTTATAGTTTCTGAAACTGACCTAGTTTTTCCATGGGCCCCACATTGTGGGCTCCAAACGGAGGTCGAGATGGCTCCGAAACTTCGATATGACAAAAACGAGTGACCCTAAAGGGATAACTCACGAAAATATTTTGAGGTCTTCTACCTTCACGCCAATTTTTGCAGCAAACAGAGACCGTTTGTGAAATCGTGTTTTCTCCACGCCTTGCCGTGTGGTCTTCATCGTCACCTTCTCCACGAGCTCTCTACAGTCATGCTAGCTCTGATACCATGTCACGAGGAAGGAGATAAGGAAGAGAGCTCACACACACACTCTCACTTTCAAGGAGAAGCAAACACACAGATTGAGGCAAAGAAGAATGAACTTCTTTTTCTTCTTCTATTACATAAATTGAATGTACAAGAATGACCTAAAAACATAAATACAACAAGTGCAATATATAAAGATCAATACATAAGGAAAAAACCTAATGTCTGCAAATGAATGAGCTAGCAAGAAACAAATGTGCCATCACTCTCTGTAGATAAATCTAATAAAGCTCAATGAAGTATCCCTGACATATACCGGCGTGACCACTATACATGTAAGCGAAACAAAAAACCAGTATGTGTCATCTTGGATCATCACATGTTGAGCTTGATATCTCAACAGATAGGAGATCAACCTATGGATACTTATGTTATGTGGGAGATAAATTAATTTCTTGGTGTTCTAAGAAGAAACATACAATTGCTTTTTCATCCACTGAAGCATAACATAAATTTATGGTTGAAGCTGCAAAGCAGGTCATATGGTTGAAGACTCTCATGAAAAGTATTGAAATCATTCAAAAGTATGCCCACTTTTCATGGAGATAATATGAGTTCATTGTATCTAGTTCTTAACCCTGTATTTTATGCCACGACTAATCATATTGAGATTCAATATCACTTTCTGAGAGAGAAGCTGATTGATAAGGAGATTAAAGTCATACATACCTCAACAAAAGATCAGATTGTAGATATGTTAACAAAAAGCTTGGATGGACCAAAGCTACAGAGATTCAAAGACATGGGAGGTATAAAGAAGATGGAGAAAATCACAATTGATGATTGAGGGAGAGTTGTGGGTCCACGACAACCATCAATTGATGATTTGGGCAAAGGTCTAAAGTGAAAGGATGCAGCAAAGACCAATATATGAAGCTTGAAATTAGTGCATGATTAGAGAATGAAGACTTGTATACACATGTGCATTAAACTTGTAATTAACTCACTTATACCTTTGTTATGGTTACGAGTTTGTACATATATGCCTATATATACAAGTGGAAAGTTGGGGCATGTAAGAGAGATGATGAATGACAAGTTCTAAGAGTTTTTATACACTTTAGAAGAAAAGATAATATGTCTTATCAATCAGATGTAATGTTTTCCTCAATAGAAGAAAATTGCACCCGATAATTTGCTGAGTGCTCCTTCTCTGTTTATCCTTTTGTGAAATGCTTTTCTATAAGTCTAAGTCTAAAAGTGATTGAATTGTGTACAAATTTTCAGATCCTAATTGTGATCAGGTTGAGAGACTTGAAAGTAGGAACATTTACATGTGTAAATGTAAAGAAGAGAAGACTGTAGTAGGTGCAAATTTGTTGATAATGTTTTGATCATTTCGCCTTCCACAGTGTAAAGGTTTGAGCAAGCAAGCACTCGTTCTTTAAGTTGGAAGGTAGGCTACCTATGGTTAAAATCGTTTGAATAAATGGGGTCTAATTTGAGAGAACTATGCAGTAGAAGTTGTAGGTGTCAAAGTTGACTCTATAGAAGTATAGTTTTAGACATAGGTGAAATATTTGGAGTAAATTTCAAGATTTACTCAACCTTTTGAGAAAATTCAACTTGGAGAAGGTGCAAAAATAGTAGGCAACACCTCATACAAAGTTTCATCAAAAGTTTTACAAGTTTTATCACTTAATGAGTGAATTATGTGTAATAGACTTTTCTGAATAATCACTCTCTTCAGAGTTAGTGCAAAGATTGGTAATCTGGTATTTGTCTTCCAAAATTGGTTTTTTTTTGCATTGTTCTTGATATAGAGGTGCTTTAACATCAAGGATAACTTGTTCCTTTGGAGATTAACACTATCCATCATGTATGTGTGTGTACACATGTGTCTATGTATGTTCTTATGTTTGTGTATATGCGTGTATGTATATGTTTGTATATGTTTGTATATATATATATATATATATATATATATATATATATAGTGTGTGTGTGTGTGTGTGTTTGTGAGTATATGTATATGTGTATATGTGTATGTGGGTGTGCATGTATGTATGTATGTATGTATATGCCTGTGCATTGTGTATGAAAATGTATGTATGTGTGTGTATGTGTATATGTATGTATGTGTCTTTGTGTGTGTATGTGTGTCTCTATCTGTGTATATATATGGGTGTATGTATATGTGTGTGTATGTATACATGTGTGTATGTATACATGTGTGTATGTGTGTATGCATATGTATGTATAGTGTATGTATGTATGCATGTGTCTGTATGTATGCATGTATAGTGTATGTATGTATGCATGTGTGTGTATCTATGTGTGCGTATGCATGAATGTATGTATTTATGTATGTATGTAGAAGAATGCATATGCGTATGTATGCACATGTGTATATGTATGCACATGTGTGTACGTATGCACATGTGTGTATGTATATGTCTATACGCATGTTGACATGTGCATATACGTGTGTGTATGCATGTGTTTATTTATGTGTATATGAATGTGCTTGCAAAATGTGTTTGTGTGTGTATATGTGCATATGTGTATGTATGTGCATGTGAGTGTATGTGTGTTTATATATGCATCTGTGTGAATATGCATGTGTATGTATGCATGGGTGTACACATGTATGCATATGCATGTGTATGCATGTGTGTGTATGAATGCATATGAGTGTATGTTTGAATGCTAGTGTATGTGTGTATATTGTATGTCCAAGTGTTTGCATGTGTATATATATATGTGTGTGTCTATGTTTGTGTATGTATGTGTAAGTATCTTTATATGTATGTGCATATGTGTAGCTATGTGTGTGTATGTTTGTATACATATCTTTATGTGTATGTGTTGTTGGTGTAAATGCCAAGCCTACACACTTGACTAGGCATGAGAAGATCTTATGAGAAATATTTGAAGTCCCATAAGAACCATTCCTATGAAGTCTTTATCTTTTACCATTTGTAAAAGTCAAATTGACTTGAAGGAATATTTGTAAAGGCCACTAAACTCATGGATTTAGTTGGATTGGAAAAACATGAATTCATTAGAGAGAATATCTCCTAGATTAGTGGATTGCTTTTTACTGAGAGCCAAATTTGAATTCAAAATCAGATTTTGAATAGAACATCTATAAACAATGAATGTAAAAACTCATCGTTAGAGATCACTACAATCCTAAGTGTTTGATTGATCACATTGCTATAGAGTGAGGTTCACATCAAAGCCTACACCTGTATCTATCATTGGGCATTCATTATCATGAAAATGATAATGTACAACATTGTTTCATAATACAATAGATCATTCATTATATTTGTTGATCTCTCTATTATTGGCACTCAGAACAGTCATTTTGTATTGCTCATATCACAATCAATATGCCACCATTTTCAATTTTCTATTGCTCATTGGAATCAGCTCTAAGTCCACTAAATTCTAACAGAGTTTGAAGCCATTCCATCAAGCGAATTCGGAGAAAAACACATCAAAGTAGTCACTGGTCATTCTCTACAAAGGTCCTTAAAAATCGGGGATAATGCTACACTTGCTAAATTGATTGCTCCATGTATAGTTAACCATTCCAAAAGGAATTTTTCTAATTCCTACTCTACTGGATGCATTCAGCTTAACAAGTAGGAGGTGTGTGATCAAAAATATAAATTTTATGATGGATTGACAATTGGGAAGTAGTCTATTTTGAATCAAACTTTACGTGCATCATTTCTAAAGTACATAGGCACTTATTTAGCGTCATTGGAAAGTTATGAGGGCTACTACTCAACTCAAAAGTGAAAGAGGGTTGGAACAAAGTAGGAATTGGCATTATCTACTCATTTCTTGGAGTGTTCATCCATCTTTCCCAATAGTGGTGTGAGAGCAAAGGTAAGGTAAAATGAGAGATGGTTTTCTTTCTATCATTTATAAATTGGACAGGAAGAACTATCAAGCATGGTCCTTGAGGATGAAGACATACTTGCAAGGAAGGAGCCTCTATGGATACATCTCAGGAGATGAGGAGATGCCCATTTTCAGAAGTAAAGGACAACCTACAAGAGAGGAGCATGAAAGACTAAATTCATGGTGTGCCAAAGATGCATTAGCAAGGTCATACTTACTTAACTCAGTCTCTGATCTTCTTCTTCCACACATTAGGAACTATAAGACATCCCAAGAGACTTGGGAAACATTGACTTCATATTTGTCTTCCAACACAAGGGATAGGAAGAACCAATTGTGGATTGAGTTTACCACTCAAAGAAAGCAACCCAAGCAAAGCATCTTAGAGTATGTGACCAAAGTCAAGGATGTGGTTGAGCAATTGGCAAGCATAGGAGAAGAGATTGAAGAGGAGCAGATTGTGAGACAAGTAATTAATGGTATTAAAGAAATGACAAATGGGAGAGCTTCACAACTCCCATGGACTTGTACATGGACATTGAGATTCCAGATCTTACCACACTCATGAGGCAACTCTTTACCCATGAAGCCAAGCTCAACAAGAATGGAGATTCATCAAGAGGTAATAGCTCTTCTGTCCTATACACAGATAAAGGCAAGTCTAAAGAGAAAGGGAAAACTAAGAAAAGTGAGGATGAAGGTACAACCTCTCAAGCCAACTATGGAGGGAGAGGTAGAAACTCAAGAGGTAGGGGAAGAGGACGTTAGCAAGGTAGGGGGAGACCCTTCAACTCTTCCCCATGCAATATTTGTGGTTTGTCAAATCATACTACAGATGAGTGTTACAAGCACTTCAAAAATCAGAGAGGTAGAGGATTCCAAAGAGGTGGATATACGAAATCAAGCGGAAGATTCAACCATCATGAAGGCCACAATAACAACTACAACAACTACTACAATACCAACTACAAAGGAGGCTAGAAATCGAGGAAACACTACAACAATTACACAGAAGAACAAGAGGACTCTCTTTTGATTATGAATATGACTTCAAAGCAAGGTATGAATGATGACCATCTCTTCTACATTGACTCAAGATGTTCCAACCATGTGGTAGCCAATGTAGCTCTTCTCTCTGATCTTGAGGAACCTAAGGGAAAACATCAGGTACAAACAGGTGATGACACCAAGCACCCAATGATCAAGGTAGGAAATGTTAAAACCTCTGATGGAAAAAGGAATATGTTGAGTAGGGTTCTATATGTACCTACAATTACCAAGAATTTGATGAGTGTTGGATAGATTGTGGAAAAGGGTTTGGAGGTCAGCTTCAACAACTATGGAGCATTTATGGAGGATCCCAAACATAGATTCAAGATAATTCCCAAAGGAGAAAAGACAGATAGATTATTTACTTTTGAACTTGAAGATTCTAGGAATATTGCACTTTATAGCCATAGAGATCAAACATTGTGAGAGCTTGAAATTTGGCATAAGAGATTGGGAAATAGAGGTGAGAGAACCTTAAAGCAAATATGTAGAGATCAATGTGTGCTTGGGATACCTAATGTATCCAAGCAACACATGATCTATAAATGTGGTGCTTGTTAGTTTGGAAAATCTCACAAGTTACCCTTCTCAAAGAAGGGGTACATGCATGAGGACTACTTGGAGCTTGTCCATACAGATGTATGGGGACCAAGTAAGGATCCCTCAATCTCTGGATAGGTATTATGTATCTTTCATTGATGACTTCAGTAGGTGGACTATCTTATATTTTATGAAGCACAAAGATGAAGTATTCAATTGCTTTAAGAAGTATCTTTCACTTGTTGAAAATCAAACAGGGAGAAGCCTAAAGAGGCTAAGGTCAGATGGAGGAGGTGAGTACTTCTCAAATGAGTTTGATGCATTCTTGCACGATAGAGGAATCAAGAGAGAAATTACAACAAGGTATACCCCTCAGCAAAATGGGGTGACAGAGAGGAGAAATAGATTAATTGTTGAAATAGCTAGGTCAATGCTAAATGAGAAACGTTTACCTAATTATTTATGGGAAGAGAGTGTATCTACTGCCACTTATCTTGTAAACAAGTTGCCATCAAAATCTCTTAATGGGATGACCCCATATGAAGCATGACATGGTAGAAGACCTTCACTTGATCATTGTAGCATCTTTGGATGTGTAGCTTATGTGCATATACCATCTCAAATCAGAGGTAAGCTAGAACCTATGGCAGAGTCCATCTTCATAGGGTATGACTTGAATCATAAAGGATATAGGTTTTACAATCTTTCCAACAAAGGATTTATGGTCACTAGAGATGTTGTCTTTGATGAGAATGATTCTTGGTTTGAAAGTGAATGCAGGAAAGTAAAGTTGCCTTATGACTTGGAAGAGGAGTTTCCAAGCCTCACAAAGGAGGAGCCAAACTAGATTGAAGACATGAAATCAGATAATGAGGACATCATAAACCTAGAGGAATTCAAGGCATGGAAATCTAAAGGCAAAGTCAAAATGAAGAAGTTGGAGGATATATGTGAATCATCCAACCAAGCAATCAGAAGATCACAAAGGGACAGCAAGAAGCCAATCAGATATGGGTTTGACAATTCTTTAGTTACTAAACACTCTAGTTATCTTGCCAAAGATTTGTCACTTGAAGAGCCATGATCATATGAAGAGGCAAAGACCAATACAAAATGGAAGGAAGCTATGGATGAAGAAATTGGAGCACTCAAGGAGAATGATACTTGGGAGCTAGTGCCAAAGAAGGAGACTATGAAGGTAATTGGCTCTAGATGGATCTACAAGATCAAGAGAAATTCTAATAGAACAATAAGCAGGTACAAATCTAGACTTGAGGCTAAGGGTTTTGCACAAACCCAAGGAGTTGATTATGAAGAAACCTTCTCACCTGTGGAAAAAATGCCAACCATCAGGGTATTGGTAAGTGTGGATGCATCAAAGAATTGGAACATGTATCAATTGGATGTAAAAAATGCATTTCTAAATGGGTGGATTTCAGAGGAGGTGTACATGTTTAAGCCTCCTGGTTATGAGGACCAAAGCAAGGTAACATATGTGTGTAAACTGAATAAAGCTCTTTATGGATTGAAGCAAGCACCTAGGGCATGGAACCATAGGTTGACTACATACCTTTAGGATCAATGATTCATCATGAGTAAAGTAGATACTTCTTTGTTTGTTAAGAGAAGGAATTCAGAGGTGATATATCTATGTATGTATGTTGATGATATCATACTTACAGGTAATGATGCTAATGGCATCAAGCAGATTAAGAATCAAATGATGGAGTTCAAAATCAGTAATCTAAGTTCACTAAAGTACTTTCTTGGACTTTAGTTAGTCTATACCAACTCTGGAATTTACATTACACAAAGAAAGTATGTGCAGGACATGTTGAAGAAATTTCATTTGTAGGATGCCAAGGTAGCAAGCACTCCTATGGAGGTAAAACAAAAATTAAGTGCTCATGAAGGTGATGTGCTTGAAAATATTGCAGGATACCAAAGCATAATGGGAAGCCTAAACTATGCTACATTGACAAGGATTGATATTACTTATGGAGTAAGTGTCTTAAGCCAATTTATGCACAAACCTAGGACACCTCACTTGGAAGCTACCAAGAGGATTTTGAAGTACCTTAAAGGGACTCAAAATCAAGGATTATATTTTCCTTATACTTCAGACTTGGATATCAAGATATACTTAGATGCAGATTGGGCAGGTTGCAAAGATGATAGAAGGAGTACCTCAGGTTATCTATCTTTTGCAGGTGACAAGCCTATATCATGGTCTTCCAAGAAGCAACCTACTACATGGAGCCATATGGATCAGATTGTTATATGCAGATTTGGGTTTGGATACTATATCTCGAATGATTTTTGGAGATAATACAAGTTCATTACATCTTGCAGCAAATACTATTTATCATGCTAGGACCAAGCATATAGAGGCCCACTATCATTATGTGAGAAAAAAGATATTGAGCAAGGAAATTCAGTTGGCATATGTATCAACCAATATGCAATGTGTAGACTTATTAACCAATGCACTTGATGATACTAAAATTTGCAAGTTTAAAGCTATGATTGGATTGCAGGACATTCAAGAGGATTGAAGAAGAAGACCAAGCCAATATGTTTGGCTTGAGGGGGATTTGTGGGTGTAAATGCCAAGCCTACACTTGGCTAGGCATGAGAAGATCTTATGAGAAATATTTGAAGTCCCATAAGAACCATTCCTATGAAGTCTTTATCTTTTACCATTTGTAAAAGTCAAATTGACTTGAAGGAATATTTGTAAAGGCCACCAAACTTGTGGAGTTAGTTGGATTGGAAAAACACGAATTCATTAGAGAGAATATCTCCCAGATTAGTGGATTACTTTTTAGTGAGAGCCAAAGTTGAATTCGAATTCAAATTTTGAATAGAACATCTATAAAAGATGAATGTAAAAACTCAATGTTAGAGATCACTACAATCCCGAGTGTTTGATTGATCACATTGCTAGAGAGTGAGGCTCCCATCATAGCCTACACCTCTATCTATCATTGGGAATTGATTATCATGCCAAGGATCATGTACAACATTGTTTCATTATACAATAGATCATTCATTATATCTCTGGATCTCTTTGTTATTGTCACTTAAAAGAGTCATTTGATATTGCTCATATCTCAGTCAATAATCCACCATTGTCAGTGTTCTATAGCTCATTGGAATTCTATGTCCACTACATGCTGACAAAATTTGAAGACATTCCATTAAGTGCATTGGGAGGAAAACGCATCGAAGTGGGCACTAGTCATTCTTTGCAGAGGTCCTGAAAAATCGGGGGTAATACCACTCTCAGTAAATTGATTTAAGCTAATTTAATATCTTAAGAACGAATGTTTGTAATTCTTACTATACTGGATGTACTGAGCTTAACAAGCAACATGTATGTGATAAAAAATAGAAAGTTTATGATGGATTGACAATTGGGAAGTAGTCTGTTTTGAATCAAACTTTACTTGCATCATTTCCAAAGTACATAGTTACTTATTTAGTGTCATTTGAAAGCTAATAGGGCCTACTACTCGACTCTGAAGTGAAAGAGGGATAGTACAAAGAAGGAATTGGCAGTGCCTACTCATTTCGTGGAGTGCCCATCCATCTTTCTCAACATGTGTATGTGTATATGTATTTCTGAATGTAAGTGTACATATGAATGTGATTTTATATGTGTTTCTATGTGTTTATATGTATGTGCAAGTATCTGTATGTCTATGTGTATATGCATATGTGTGTGCATGCATATGTGTGTGTATGTGCTTGTGTTTATGTATGTATACATATGCATGTGTGTGTACAAATGCATGTGAGTATTTATGAAGATTTGTGTATGTATATGTCTGTGTATATATGTTCGTGTGTGTGTATACGTGTGTATATGTGTGTGTATGAATAAGATTGCATGTGTGTGTATGCATGTGTTTTTATGTGTGTGTGTGTGTATTCATGTGTTTCTATAGTTTGTTTGTGTCTCATTATGTGCATATGTGTGTAGGTATTGTGTGTATGCATATGTGTGTATGTATGTGCATGTCTGTGTATACATGTGTCTATGAATGTATGCATATGCATGTGTATGCATGTGTGTGTATGTATGCATGTGAGTGTATGTGTGTATATCTATCTATGTGTATGTATTTGTGCAAGTATCTATGTGTAAGTGTGTGTATGCATATGTCTGCATTTATGTATGTTTGCATATGTCTGTTTGTATGTATGTGTGTGTATACATATGTATGTATGTGCATGTGTTTGTATGCATGTCTATGTATGTATGTATGTATGCATGTGAGTGTCTATGTGTATATATGTGCATATGTGTGTGTATGTGGTAGGTGTGTATGCATGTATGCATGTATGCATATGCATGTGTATGCATATGTGTGTATGTATGCATATGAGCATATGTATGCAGGTGAGTGTGTGTGTGTGTCTCTATGTGTTTGTAAGTATGTGTAAGTATCTGTATGCATATGTGTATATGTATATGTGTGTCTATGTGTGTCTATGTGTGTGTATGTATGTGTAAGTATCTATATGTGCATGTGCATGTGTGTCTATGTGTGTGTATGTATGTGTAATTATCTATATGTGTATGTGTGTGTGTGTATATGTATGTATGTATGTATGTATGTATGTAAGTGTATGTATGCATATGAGTGTATATGTGTGTCTATGTGTGTGTATGTATGTGTAAGTACCTATATGTGTATGTGTGTATATGTATGTGTGAACGTGCTTGTGTTTATGTATATATACATATGCATGTGTGTATGTACATATACATATGCATGTGTGTGTACGAATGCATGTGAGTATGTATGCACATGTGCGTATGTATGCACTTGTGTGTGTATGCATATGTATGTATGTACATGTGTGTGTATACATCTGTCTATGTATGTATGCATATGCATATTTATGCATGTGAGTGTAGTGTGTGTGTGTGTATGTATATCTGCAAGTATGTATATGTATATGTGTATGTTTAAAAGTGTATGTGTATATGTGCAAGTATCTATATTTATATGTTTGTGTATGCATATGTGTGCATTTGTAAAAGTATGTATATGCATATCATATATGTGTGCTTTTGTGTATGTGTGTATATGTGTGTATGTATGTGTGTGTATATGTTTATATGTGTGTGTATGCATATGTGTGTATGTATGTGCATGTGTGTCTATGTATGTATGCATACACATGTGTATGCATAAGTGTGTATATGTGTATGTATGTATATATGCAAGTACCTATATGTGTATGTGTACGTGTATAAGTCTCTGTGTTTGTGTATGATTTGTTGAAAAACAATGTCCCAATAGTCCACATAGCTCATAGGATACAAATAGTATAACTATTCTGTTTACTACTTCTGCAAGCAAAACGGGTTGGCGCAGTGTCCACGGTGTTTGTCTTCGAAACAAATGACTTGGGCTCGAACCCCCTGAGACGTAGCAGATGGTAGCGCACGAATATCTTTTTTGGACTATGTTTTTTAATTCAGCGACGGACCTTTTACAGATCACGATCACGAAAAGTGATTTATTGGAGAGCTTTACGATCGCTAGATTTTGGGAATTGCTTTATTTTGGAGGGCTCTACTATATAAGAAGAGCCATATACTCATTGTATTTATCCTTCACCTAGTTTTCAACACAAGCCTTGAGCTTAGACCTCAATAGAGGTGGTGTTTCTTCAAGCACATGAAGCAACCATGGTGGTAACTTGAAGCATGTTGAGGAGCAACTATGGAGTTCTTCTTGGAGATTCTCCTTGGAGAAGATGAAGGGTGTGCTCACACTCTAGCTCATGGAGAGAAGGTTATCTCTTGTTCATGGAAAGAAGACTTGGTCATTAGCAACTTGATGGTGGGAATTGGCCATCTACATGGTGTATTTGAAGAATATTGTCTTCTACATGAAGATTTCAGGCTACTTCAAAGACAGTGGACGGTGTTTAACATAAGGTTTACATCTTATGTTAAGTATGCAGGTACATTCTCTTTATGCACACACGTACTACTTGAAGTTTATGGAGGCAGTACCATCCATATCAGAAGGAGTCCTATTCAGCATAGGTACAAGAGAATCAGTACGTATATGCTTTATGCATATTTGGATGAGGTGTTTGAGAAGATGTGTTCACATGAGTTATAGGATTTCCGGCAACAAACTTGTTAGCATTCCTTGCTACTTTTTAAGTATGTGATCGTTTCACACACGTATTTGACTTAGGGTCTTCCATAGCCTAAGGTTAGATGAGGGTTTGTTGATTATCAGTTTCACACTGATCCTTCCTCTTTCAATCACTCATATTCACTCTTCTATAACCTATTAGGTCACACATCTCATGTATATTCAGATTTCTGCCCATACATCTGAATATGTTTGTTACATTTGTACATTCACTCTTCCATCTATTTCTCATCACATAGAGTGGTTGAGAGTTTTGCTCCCACATTGTACATTGAACATTGGTATATATGATACTATGAGTAAGCGATGGCTTACGTAACACTTTACACATGTTGTCTAGTCTCTCTTTATCTTTGTCTTATCATTTGTATGATTAAGTTGTGGTATGTTCATGTTTTGTCAATATTGGAAGATTGCTAGATTCTATGTTGTATATGCTGGACCTATGGAACCATGGATCTGTGATATGAGTTATGGGCCTACCTCATTTCCAAAATTTGGTATCAGAGCACTAAGGTTTTGATTTCAGAACTTAAGGACTTTGGCATCAATTCATTAAGGCTCATTCAGAATCCCAAGCTCCCAGAATTCGAGGTTTACAACATATGATTTAAGAGCATCTTCTAACATTTGACATTTGACATACACACTTAATTTAGATGAGTACAGATTTGAGAATTAGACAATTCAGTCACATGTGTATTCATCAGTGTGGAGTATGAAGTTGATGATCTGTTAGCAGCCCAATATATTTGGAAGAGTATGCAAATACTTTACAAAAGTATTGTTTAAAGACCAAGACTTGATGAAGAGTATACTTCAAATTCAACGAAGAACAATGGTTTAGAGAAGATGAAGGAATCAGATCGAAATAAAATCACAGGTATCAGTTTCTACTATCAGATTATCATTTGCAGGTCATGTCTTAGAAGAGAAATTATGAAGAGATATGAAGGTTTCAAGGAGTGCTTTTATACACGTATGTTGGAAGATTTATTGATGTACAAATTGTATGTAATTATGCCAGTCTTCATCTGGAAGATGGTCATTGTAACTATATTTATATGCCTTGAGTAATGTAATGTTGAATTGATCCTCTTGAGAACTAAGTAAAAGTGACTTCATTGCATGGTTCCAGAAAAATTGAATTGGTTCTATCATCAAAATGTCTATTTTGGGTGCTTTTTGCTTTATTCATGTTGAAAAGTTAAATGTGAAGAGGATAGAGAAGTTTTTATGACACGACCGATGCAAGCGATATGGGTAATCGGAGAATTTTGGATGGCTCATATCGCTTGTATCGGTCATGTCATCCAATCTTTTCCATTTTTTCATACCATCCATTTTTTCATACCATCCATTTTGTCATATGCAAGTTCCTGTATAATCATTGCACCATTGAAACCTCATCAAAATGTTGAAATTAAAAAAAAATGCCAATATGAATATAGTCCATAAAAAGCCATAATTGAAGTGATGTAATGAGTCACATTCTTACTTACAATCCTGCAAAAGCAAAATCAATGAAAGTATGGAAAAAGGTTCTAAAAGGGGAGATATATTATGTAAGAATTTCTTGGTTTATATTCTTGAATCACCTAGAATTTACTCATGCAAGTTCCTTTATAATCATTGCACAATAGAAACCTCATTAGAATCTTGAAATTAAACAAAAAAATGCCAATATGAATGTAGTCCATAAAAAGACATAATTGAAGTGATGTAATCAGTCACATTCTTAGTCACCATCCTACAGAAAAGTTAAATGTGAAGAGGATAGAGAAGTTTTTATGACACGACCGATGCAAGCGATATGGGCAATCAGATAATTTCAGATGGTCCATATCGCTTGTATCGGTCGTGTCATCCAATCTTTTCCATTTTGTAATACCATCCATTTTGTCATATGCAAGTTCCTGTATAATCATTGCACCATTGAAACCTCCTCACAATCTTGAAAATAAACAAAAAAATGCCAAGATGAATATAGTCCATAAAAAGACATAATTGAAGTGATGTAATCAGTCACATTCTTAGTCACCATCTTGCAAAGAAAAATCAAATGAATGGAAGTTTGAAAAAAAATCTTCTTAAAGAAGGAGACTTGTTACAATCTAAAGGGTTGGAACTTGATCACCCTGGGTGGCAGGCAAGTTATGCAAGATAATGTTTTCTCTGATCCAATGTTAACTATTGCATCATCAATTGAGAATATGAACTATGATGATGCCTCATTAAGGTATTCTAGGAGCTCCCTTACATTTCCAAATTTCCAATTTGTTGTGACAGTTATTTTCCTAGATTGAAAATCTGGATGAATCAGTACTTATGGATAGCTCTCCTCTGAGTCCAAGCTATCCAAAGTCCAAGCTCTTTTGTACATTACCTATATTTTGTAGAAGCTTTGGATCTTTTCTTAGATGAACATCACCACCAAGAAATCCCATTTATGAAAGTAGAGATTCACATTTTTTAATGAAAAGGTGAATGATAGCCTTATGAACGTAGACTTGCGTGCACTTGATTGCAGTGCTACCCTTGTAGATGACATTGGTCACTTCCTGCACGGTGCCATAGTGCTCCTGCACATACATAGATAGATGGGCACTACTTCAACAGATGCCGCTATCATCATCACGAGAGTGGACGAAGCAGAGGAAGTGTGATTACTTGATTGATGGAGTCCCAGCTCGTGACAGTTCTGGTGTTATGAAATAGAACAGTCGCTTGTGTAGCTCTCCACATAACGGCGCCGAAAAAAAGTGGTAGGAGCAGTGTACGCAAGTCAGTCGCCATCCTGAAATGTAGCTTCCACTGCCTGCGATATTTCTTTTACATAAGAAGGGATGCCCATGTTTCTCCTAAAAGTCTAATTAGATCATGAAGATTATGAAAAGGGGTATACCTTCCAGTTTGTGGATCAATTGGATAAACAAATCCAGCTGCCCATATGTCGATATGTTTTTTTCCTTCTTTCTACAATCCAACCACTTTAGGATGTTGAAGAGCCCTTCGGCATACCTTTCTTGTCGTTGCATACTCATGACTAACTGCAATGTTGATATGGAACTTATCACAATGATTTTGGTTGGTTGAAAGGTGAGTGAGAGTGTTTGGGTTGAGGTTCTCCATGGTCTACTACGAAGAGTGACGCGAAAGTGGCTAAAATGACATGAAAGAGAGAAACAAGCCTGCTATCGAAAGTAGAGTAAAAAAAGTGCAAAACGGCATAAGCACACATTATATAGGTCCGTGAACAAGAGGAAGATTCAAATTTTCATGAACGCCCGATGAGCACAAACTTTGAGGCATAAGATATCACACATACTTTTCATGATTATCACATGAGTTTCTCTCTCTTCAAAATTTGCACAAGATACATTTTAAATGCGCTTACACGGATTTTTTTTAAAATGAGTTGACAACTTTAATCCAGATTAAGCACAACTAATTGAAATCCTTACACGGCCCTTTTTTGGCCGTTTTTCGCCCTAATGCTCTCTCTCTCTTTCATCTCTCTCTCATTCTCTCTCTCTCTATCTCTTTCATCTCTCTCTCTCTCTCTCTCTCTCTCTCTCTCTCTCTCTCTCTCTCTCTCTCTCTCCCCCCCCCATCTCTTTCTTTCTCGCTCTCATTGTCTCTCTTTCTCTCTCTCTCTCTCTCTATGTTTCTCTATAGCTCTCTCTTTCTCTCTCTTTCTTTCATCTCTCTCTCTCTCTCTCTCCCTCTCTATCTCTCTCTTTCTCAATCTATGTCAATGGAAAAAAAACAATCACTTAGATTGATGTAATTGTTTGGATCGTTGTCATCAATGTCCACTTAATGTTGTCCTTCCTAGAATTCCAAAGAACGGATGCCAAAAAGCTCCTGCAAAACTAAGGAGAAGAGAAATTAGAAAAGTGAAAACACAAAGAAAGAGAAGGCTGCTAGAGTATGTGAGATACTTACCGAAATTCCAGACCTACAGAAAGAGAGGGGTGTGTGTAGAGAAAGGGAGAGATAGAGAGAGAGAGAGAAAGAGAAAGATGTGTGTACATAATATGCTCAAAATGTAGTTGGCATGCGCAAACTCTACAATAGCAAACTTCAGTTCAAAATGCGAGGAAATGTCAATTTTTTGCTCTCAGCTCTAGTTAAAATGTTGCATCGATATGAACATCAGTATGCGCATCGGTATGATCATCGATATAAGCATTGGTAATTTTTGGATATTACCAACACTTATACCGATGCTCATATCGGCGCTCATACCAACTTTGTAGATTTTTGACGTGCATACCGATCATTGATTTTCAACAAGTATACCGACGATTAAGTGACTATCAGTATTTCCTCCATGGTTTTTCAAGAATTTTCAACACTCATACCAACAGCGAGGCATGACCCTTAGTATAAACAACATCCGTATGCCCCTCATATGTTGTAGTTAAAAAAAAAAAGACTCAGAAAAATAATCTCAATGTACATAGTATTCCATGTTCAATTAGGTTCAATCACTACTCAAGCATTTGCTCTTTGTGTTCTTAATCTCCACTTGGTCCTGAAAAATAAAATATGTTGATTCTCAATATCGATTTGAAAGGTTATGCAACTAAACAAGACATTAAATATATACTTACTAATAAGCATGCAAATCTAATGGAAATGATATTGTCTTCATTATAACTACCCTTAGAGAAATCGATAGTTTCTATTGTTTCTACATATGCTAAAATCCTCACGTCAATGTCTAAGCACTATTTACAATTTGTATTCTCTTGCTATTGGAGACTCAATAACAAATCCTTTTTATCATTTGATTTTTCTTGAAGCAGGAAGACAACCAAAATGATGCTTGTAATAGTGGGCTACTTTATCCTAGCCTCATCTATAGACACTTGAGCTAAATTTAGATCCTCTTAAGATTCTTCAAAAGCAATTTTCAATCTTATGGCCAAGAATCTTACATGAGTATTGGCTACATGAGAAAATATCCATCTAGTAGGGTCTCTATCAACAAATTTAAAGTGTTTTTCAAGCTCTTCACAAGACAATCGGATGGCCTTCCACGTAGGTGATGTGGAGCCTGTGTAACTTTCATGACTGAACTATTATTCTATAGAATCATCCTCTGCTTTGAATGCTAGTTGACGTAAATGTGGGAATCCTCCACTTATGTATATGGCCATCTAAGAACCCTTTCTAATTGAGGTCGTTCATGTATTAAGAAGCAAAATTGTCTTAGTTAAATCAAATACATGTATCATTTACTGAAATATCATATTCCTTGACATATGGTTTTGTAAATTCCATTGTAGTTTCCATACTTTTTGGGTGTTTTTTGATACAAGAAGTGGTAGAGAAGCATACATTTCTCATATAACTATGGAAAAAAAGAATAGCATTCGATCCTACAATCATTGTTCTCTATGGGCTACAAAAAACTTAAGACCACTCATTCTTAGAGAAACCCTCCCATTTGAACAACTTTGAATCAATTCCTTGATAAGCAAGGCCATATATTACATTAAATTTGATTATTTCATGGAAATTTTTCTCTCCACTGGATAGCATATCTTTGGTTTTCTCGAACACCCTACATTGGTGCAAATTAGGAGAGTTATATGGAAGATCCTACCCATAACCATCCAAGGCAATATAATGTGCCTATGATGCATTAATAATGGTAGGAAAAACGTAATGGGATCAATATGAAGAGAATGAAAGAGAGAGAGAGAGACAGAGACAGAGAGAGAGAGAGAGAGATAATGTACCTAAAGATGAAGCTAAACGAGATGTTGAAGTTCGAAAAATAACTCTATAGGTTTTGCATCTTTCTACAAAATTGTTTTCCATATTCAATCTTACTTCTTGCTCAGGTTTTGGATGCATGTGTCACCTTCCTGGATATGCTTAGTTGGTGCAGACTTTGGGTATACCTTTCTTCATTTTTGTTTTATGAATTCGTCTTTCACTTTTTAGTAGCATCTATAATTCCACCAGATTATGTGGATTCCATTGTTTGGAGTTAACATAAAAATTGTGTCACTTTAATGTTCTTCTATCCATCTAGAAAGATTCCATGATGTTTATGAATCACTAAAAATGTTCCTCATAAGAATTCAAAAGACCACTGCTCAATAACATTTGGTAGAAAATACCTAAAGAACATAAAATTAAAAAAATACGATTAATGACAATTGAATAAACCATACAAACCGGCTAAGCAAAATTCAATATTTACTTAAACAATGATGGAAAATGTATGGTTTGATTGGTGAGCATCAGATCTTTTCTCAAGAAAACATTTTGGAATTTTTTAAAACATCAGACCTTCCAATGACTCTTTGGGTCATATCTTTTGTTCTAATTAACTTTGTGTTGCTCTAAATGAAGGTAAAATAGTCACTCAATCATTGAGGTGAGAAAAAAAAAGAGACTTCCAAAGGAGATATTCTCTATGATTACATGAATGTACGAAGATAAGTAACCCCTTAGGGTAGTAGGCGTATATACAAGCGAGGGAAAAAAACCTCCTAAAGAGGGAAAAAAGTGCCCCGGTCGTCCTAGTGTGTTCACATACATCACTACCTAAATATATCAACATAAGAATGAACTAAGGGCATCCCTTAACTACCTTCAAAGTGGAACATACGCTCCCAACATATTATTTCACAAAGAAGATCCATGGAATAGGAGAGTGTTGATAATTATCTCTATTTTATTGTGCAAATGGGTTTGGTGCACAATGGGCTCTAGAATATTCTAGAAACATGCACATGAGTTAACTCGAGTCACTACAAGAGTAAAGGGGCATAACAATGCCCACTATTGAGAAAAAGTGATGGTAGTTTCTTATGCAATGGTCCCGCTAGACAGCATCGTATGCAGGACACTGTAGAACAAAAATAAAAAAAATGAAATTGAGCGCATCACATAAGTGATGAGTAACCTTGCATAAGCAACACATATAGTTGTCGTGGCTATGAGCATCGACGCTAGTGATGCTCCTAGCAATGAGTGCAAACTGGTTGTGATACTTTAGCATCACATAAGCGGTGCTCCAGAAATTTGAAAAAATAATTGATTACTCATCAAGTGCGAAAGCGAGAGCGAACAAGCCAAGGAATGACCATACAAGAGAAGGAGTGAGCCAACGAGAAAAAGAGAGAACACAAGTGAACAAGAGTGAACAAGCAAAGGAGCGACCAAATGAGCAAAGGTACATGCACATACATACACACATATGCATACGCAGACATGCAGATCCACACACACACATAATCATACACACACATGCACACATATACACATATACCTAGACACACATATATATACACATGTACACACAAAATCATGTTGGAAATGAGGTAGGCCCATAGCTCATATCACACATCCATGGTTCCATAGGTCCAGCATATACAACATAGAATCTAGCAATCTTCCAATATTGACAAAACATGAACATACCACAACTTAATCATACAAATGATAAGACAAAGATAAAGAGAGACTAGACAACATGTGTAAAACGTTACGTAAGCCATCACTTACTCATAGTATCATATATACCAATGTTCAATGTACAATGTGGGAGCAAAACTCTCAACCACTCTATGTGATGAGAAATAGATGGAAGAGTGAATGTACAAATGTAACAAACATATTCAGATGTATGGGCAGAAATCTGAAGAGTGAATATGAGTGACTGAAAGAGGAAGGATCAGTGTGACACTGATAATCAACAAACTGTCATCTAACCTTAGGCTATGGAAGACCCTAAGTCAGATACGTGTGTGAAAAGATCACATACTTAAAAAGTAGCAAGGAATGCTAACAAGTTTGTTGCCAGAAATCCTCAAACTCATGTGAACACAGCTTCTCAAACACCTCATCCAAATATGCATAAAGCATATACGTACTGATTCTCTTGTACCTACGCCGAATAGGACTCCTTCTGATATGGATGCTACTGCCTCCATAAACTTCAAGTAGTACCTGTGTGCATAAAGAGAATATGTACCTGAATACTTAACATAAGATGTAAATCTTATGTTAAACACCATAGCCCGAAATCTTCACGTAGAAGACAATCTTCAAATACACCATATACATGGTTGATCCTCACCATCAAGCTGCTAATGACCAAGTCTTGTTTCCATGAACAAGAGAAAACCTCCTCTCCATGAGCTAGAGTGTGAGAACACCCTTCATCTTCTCCAAGAAGAATCTCCAAGAAGAACTCCATAGCTGCTCCTCAACATGCTTCAAGTTAGCACCATGGCTGCCCCATGTGCTAGAAGAAACACCACCTCTATTGAGGTCCAAGCTCAAGGCTTATGTTGAAAACTAGGTGAAGGATAAATACAATGAGTATGTGGCTCTTCTTATATAGTAGAGCCCTCCAAAATAAAGCGATTCCCAAAAGCTAGCGATCGTAAAGCTCTCCAATAAATCACTTTTTGTGATCACGATCTGTAAAAGGTCCGTCGTTGAATTAAAAAACATAGTCCAAAAAATATCTTCACGCGCTGTCGTCTACTGCGTCTCAAGAGTTTCAAACCCAAGTCATTTGTTTGTAAGACAAACATCATAGCCAGTGTGCCAACCCGTTTTGCTTGTAGAAGCACTAAACAGAATAGCTATACTATCTGTATCATGTCAGTTATGTGGACTATTGGGACATTGTTTTCCAACAATCCCCCCTTCAATATCACAATGGTACAACCTGGACTGGATCTGCAAACTTCATAAGCTACAAACTATCACAAGCTTCAAGCTTGTAATCCCGAACTAACCTTTAAACCTTTTCTTCAAAAGTCTTCTTCACAAGTAAATTTGACTTTTCTTCAAAAAACCTGAACTTGTTGAATATGAACCATAATACTTGAGAAAATATGCAAACTAGATATCCAAGATTGTTCTCATGAAGCAATCACTGCTTGACAAAAAATATAGCATGAACTGTCTCTGAACCTGCTATCTCCTTTCTTCAAAA
The DNA here is from genome assembly GCA_020310875.1 of Ceratopteris richardii. Classification (NCBI taxonomy): domain Eukaryota; kingdom Viridiplantae; phylum Streptophyta; class Polypodiopsida; order Polypodiales; family Pteridaceae; genus Ceratopteris; species Ceratopteris richardii. The sequence continues at coordinate 121,338,551 of CM035425.1, read as the reverse complement.
ACTTGAAAACACACACTAGGATCCATATATTTGAATTTACCTTCCAAAAAGGTTTCTCAACGTACTTTTGTTGTTTCATGTAAATACACTAAAAATAATCAAGAACTGAATCTTGGAACCTGTGACTGACAACTCACAACTTAGTGTATTATGAACACTACTGGTTCATCTCTGACTGTACTCAAGTCAACTTAACTGAACTCAATTGAAATCAATTAAAATCAGCTGAAATATAAGTTTCATAAAAAAAAATCTATGATGTCATCATGTCATCATCCTTGTTCTATCTGTAAGTCTTTCATACCTCTTTCCTTCAGAACCTGGTATAAACTTAAATGTGCGCACTTCTAAAACATACCTTTCTGAAATATCAAGCTTCTCTTCAATAGAACTCTGGAACCTTCTCCTGAATAGGAGCATCCTAACAGGAACTTTCTCTAGACATTCTCCTTCTTTCTTCTTCTTTCAAAGTTGGAACATAAAGAGAACCTGACAAAGGAAATATAGGAATACCTGTAGGTATGACTCTGCATTCTTTTACATATATGGTTGAAAATAAGTCTTCATGTTTCAAATTATATAAGACTTTATGAAATCTTGGACGTCCTTCTTCATAAATCTGATCTTCAGTGATCAATATCTGTATCTGAAACAAAATTTTTGAATCCTTTTTATTAGCAGTGCATATGCTAATCGCTTTCACTGTTTACTTCTCAGCTTCCCAAAAATCTAGAATAAGGTTAGCTGATCCATATAACAAAAAACCTTGCTGAAAGCTTTATAGGATTCATAACCTTCTGTAACATAACAAGTATCTTCTTCTATCTCTCTGCAACACAAATTTGATAGAACCTGAATCTTTGACTTACTTCTTCCAATGCTAAGAACCTTACACAAACAAAGGATAGACAACTGACTCATAAATACTCAAGATCATACAAGATCATATAAGATCAATGATCTCTCCTGTGTAGAATCTACTCTTATCAAACCTTCATGACTGAATGTTTGATTTGTTACCTGAATGTCTCCAAGTGTTCATGCTTCGCACAAAGTTGTAAGAATTTTCTTCAAACAAATCCTTTCCAAGAATTTGTAACTCCTACTTGAAACATAAGTGGACAAACTTCTCACCTTGAGAACTCCAAAAGCTGCAAGTTCATACTTCATATCTTTCATATTCTACCCGGGTGAATTGTGACAGTACCTGCTTGACTTTCTTTTGGCTAACTCCACTTCTCAATCAAGTGATAGGATCTAATGGAACACCTTTTTGAATACAAACATGTATCCAAAAGTCTAGACAATCATAGAAAGTAGATTCTCCATTGACTTGTACAGCAACAAAACTGAATTTTGTGAAGTTTTCTGAAAATACTGAATATGAGGTAACCTTTTGCAAACATAAAACTTCCAACCTAAGTCTTCAACATCTGCTACAAAACTCTTTTACCTTAAGATTTAGATAAAGAAGAAATATACTTCTCTGCAACTTGTCATATACCAAGTAGCTCTTAATTGACACTCCAAAATTCTTTGAGGGAACATATAAGCTGCCTGCTCAAAAAGCTTCAATATAACTCATACACATATGAGTCACAATATATATCTGCTACTTTTTCTTTCTCTCAATGCAATTCTTTGTCAAATCTACTAAATCATGACCAAGTATAGTGCAAAACAAGAAACTACTTCTTCTTTAGATTAGATGTACTCGTAGACTTGTCTTTGGATGTAGAGAATAAAATAGGAAAAGTATATGGAAAGTATATGAGAAAAGGAAGCCTTACTTCTCTTTTGGAAATGATGGACTTTCTTCTTCTGCATCTTTCTTCCACCTGATGATGTCAACATCTTCAAACTTCTCTTCCATACCTTTTGTTCTCTTCATCTTGAAGTAGCAAACACTCTTGACTTCTTCAAATGAACTCTTTCTCTTTCTCTAATACTGAGAGTAAGAGATAAAACGAACATGGTATATAAATGGAAGTGAATATAGAATCATGTTTTATCATCTCCTCATATCTTAGAATCAAAATTCTGCATCAAATGTCTGAATAAACTAAATTCACCAATCGTTGTTTGAATGATGAATTACCTTTCTAGAGTTACCTCTCTAGATACCTAGATTACATTCTGTACATGGATATCCAACCAATTTACAATAGAAAATTGGCTGAAAAACTCATCCCATCTCCAAATTTGTCTTCTTAGATGAACTTTCTTGCCATGAAAGAGATCTCTCAAAACTCTCTAGAAAAACCTCTAGATACCTGTTTTGATGTAGCTAATGCTTTAGCTTTACAATCTTACATTCCAAAAATATAAGGGCATATTGCATGTTCCATAATGGCATTTATTGCTCTCTCCTTGATCAAGATGACCCAAGCATATGGATAGTCTGACAAGTTCAACTCACGGTTGTAAAACCTGCTTTCCAAGAACCTTACTGCATTTGCAATCACTCTCCAGTCACACGAGGTGTTGTATTTCTGTAATGGCACATGTATTTGAATGTATCCAAACCTTTTTTCTTCTTTCAATGAAGGAATTCCTAGAATGTTTTGATCAATATGCATCTTGAGAAGCTTAGCAGCACTGCAAGGTAAACTTAAATTTAGAATGGATGGCAAGGCTTTAAAATAGAACACAACAAAATATATGGCGAGGCTTACACTTTGGAGTTTCCATGTTGTGATTGGAGAGAATTCCTTGCTGTCTTCTTTGTCCTAGCCATAACCTACAAAAAAAAGATTATTATCATCAGATAAATAGGACTTTTACTAGAGAAAAACAAATCATGGATGAGTAAGGATTAATATTAGGACATGGATCAATTACACAAAAAAAGATTACATCCTTCATATTTGCAATGTCTTGTACCCCTTTGGGCAATAAATATGTGTATCTATGTACATTTCATGAGTAATAAGCTTTGAAAAGAAATATATTTAATAGAAATAACTCGAAACACAAGCAGAAACAAAGCATGAGACACGACCAATCCAAGCGATTAGGGTCATCAAAGAATATCGGATGGGTCTAATCGCTTGCATGGGTCCTAGTTGCTTGAATTGGTCATGTCCAAAGGAGGTCATCTTGAAGCTTAGATTTCATGTGAACTTTTGTATCTTATTATTGGTTAACAATTTTAAGAAAATAATGCAACCATTGCGTCCGGAACGTGCCAAAACCCTAAGATTGACTGTCTATTTGCATGATTTTGATACCCGGAGGTCTTGATAAGCCTTTTTGTATTGATTTCCAGACACGACCGATGCAAGCGATTAGGCCCATCCAACATTTTCAGATGAGCCTAATCGCTTGCATTGGTCGTGTCCTACATTCATGCACAAATAGGCTCATCAAGACCTCTCAATATCAGAATCATGCAAATAGACAGTCAATCTTAGGGTTTTGGCATGTTTCGGATGCAATGGTATCATTAGTTTCTTGAAATTCTGAGCCAATAGTAAGATAGAGAAATTCATGACCGATGCAAGCAAAATAAGCCAACTTGCACAAAAAAGAGTTTAAAAGCTTGTAACAAATTTGAAACGCAGAAAAACTAATTAAAAAAGCTTTCACAAAGCACTCAAGAAACATGACCGATACAAGCGATTAGGGTCATCGGGAAATCCTCGAATGTCCTTAATCGCTTGTATCAGTCGTGTTGTAAAATAATTGATCATGATGACCCTAAACCCTCACACAAAATGTGGTCTATGGAAAGTTTTGAAAAGCATGTAAAAACGCGAAGACAACGGTAAGTTGATGGTAGCAAGGAGTTTCACAAAAAATGAAAAAAGTGAATAGAAGAGCTTAAATAGGTCTCTGGGATGATTTGACCGTTGGTGACACGTGGCAATGTGTGATTGGTCCATGTCATCTAGCCGTTGGAAATCCCAACGTTACAATGCCACATGGCATCATTTGAGTGGGCCACGTCATCTAGTCGTTGTGATTCCCAACGTCTTTTGCCACGTGGCACTCACTTATTGGTCCACGTCATGTGACCGTTACCCCGTCCTTCTCGACTATAAATACGGGTCCCGTTCACCATTTCACATTTTCAACCTTCATAGAATTTCTCTCTTCATCACCCATGCATACTTGTGCTACATACCTGATACGACTGTTACAAGCGATTACACGCATTTGACCTACCTTTGACTAGCTTATTTCGCTTGCATCGGTCATGAACTTCCCTATCTTACTATTGGCTCGGAATCAATACAAAAAGGCTTATCAAGACCTCTGGGTATCGAAATCATGCAAATTCCGATATGGAAAGGTCTTGATGAGCCTATTTGTGCATGAATCTACGACATGACCAATGCAAGCGATTAGGCTCATCTGGAAATGTTGGATGGGCCTAATCGCTTGCATCGGTCGTGTCTGGAAATCAATACAAAAAGGCTTATCAATGACTGTCTATTTGTATGATTCTGATATGGAAAGGTCTTGATGAGCCTATTTGTGCATGAATCTAGGACATGACCAATGCAAGCGATTAGGCTCATCTGGAAATGTTGGATGGGCCTAATCGTTTGCATCGGTCGTGTCTGGAAATCAATACAAAAAGGCTTATCAAGACCTCTGGGTATCGAAATCATGCAAATAGACAGTCAATCTTAGGGTTTTGACACGTTCCGAACGCAATGGTAGCATTATCTTCTCCAAATTCGTAACCAATAATAAGATACAAAAGTTCACATGCAATCTAAGCTTCAAGATGACCTCCTTTGGAGACAACCAATTCAAGCGATTAGGACCATGCAAGCTTCCTTGATGGGCCCAGTCACTTGAATTGGTTGTGTCCAATCAAGTATCATATTTATAGCTATATGAATGAATGCTCCATATAGAACAACTAAATGTGTTTATAAATATTAGTTTCAACATTAATTATATGTTTCTATAAAGTTAAGGATGATAAATCAAACATGACTCATGCAAGCGATTATGCCTATCGGATATTCTCTAATGACCCTAATCGCTTGGATCGGTCGTATCTCATGCTTTGTTTCTACTTCTGTTTCCAGTTATTTCTATGACTTTAAAAGATCGTTTACTTTTTCTAACCTAGATTTTCAATTTTTTCCACAGATATCTATATTGGATGAAGGCAACTACATTGGGAGGGGGAAGGGAACAAGGAAAACCATAGAGAAGAAAGGAAAGACAAAGATGGATATTCATTCAGTGATCCACTATCTTCCAAAACTGAATCCAAAATTATTTTGTGTTATTCATAAGCAGTATAGTGAAGAGGCTGATTTTTCATTATTCTCCTTGAGGACTCTTTCAAGATACATGGGTTTTACTTCAATACCCTTTAATGCATACACAGTTTTTCTACTTGAAAGAACAGGTGCATTAAGAATTTTTGGATATGCCCCAGGATTCAATGCTTCAAGGGCAGGCTACTTCCTTTGTTACTCAAGCTATGCAATGGCTGTAGGGGTGTCATATGTTCAAAGTATTATTGTCTACAGGAGAAAAGAGTACCTCAGATATAGAGGAGATTTGCTAGAGACAAGTTCATTCAAAAGGCTCAAGAAGGATTAAATATATTTCTATTCAAAGCTTATTACTCATGAAATGTACATAGATACATTGTAATATATTTATATGCCTTGAGTAATGTAATGTTGAATTGATCCTCTTGAGAACTAAGCAAAAGTGACTTCATTGCATGGTTCAAGCAAAATTGAATTGTTCTTATCATCAAAATGTCTATTTTGTGTGGTTTTTGCTTTATTCTTGTTGAAAAGTTAAATGTGAAGAGGATAGAGAAGTTTCTATGACACGATCGATGCAAGCGATAGGGGCAATCGGAGAATTTTGGATGGCTCATATCGCTTGTATCGGTCGTGTCATCCAGTCTTTTCCATTTTTTCATACCATCCATTTTTTCATATGCAAGTTCCTGTATAATCATTGCACCATTGAGACCTCATCAAAATGTTGAAATTAAACAAAAAAATTGCCAATCAGAATATAGTCCATAAAAAGCCATAATTGAAGTGATGTAATGTGTCACATTCTTAGTTACCATCCTGCAAAAGAAAATCAATGGAAGTATGGAAAAAGGTTCTAAAAGGGGAGATATATTATGTAAGAATTTCTTGGTTTATATTCTTGAATCACCTAGAATTTACTCATGCAAGTTCCTTTATAATCATTGCACAATAGAAACCTCATCAATCTTGAAATTAAACAAAAAATGCCAATATGAATCTAGTCCATAAAAAGACATAATTGAAGTGATGTAATCATTCACATTCTTAGTCACCATCCTGAAGAAAAGTTAAATGTGAGGAGGATAGAGAAGTTTTTATGACACGACCGATGCAAGCGATATGGGCAATCGGAGAATTTCGGATGGCCCGTATCGCTTGTATCGGTCGTGTCATCCAATCTTTTCCATTTTGTCATATGCAAATTCCTGTATAATCATTGCACCATTGAAACCTCCTCAGAATCTTGAAATTAAACAAAAAAATGCCAATATGAATATAGTCCATAAAAAGACATAATTGAAGTGATGTAATCAGTCACATTCTTAGTCACCATTCTGCAAAGAAAAATCAATGGAAGTTTGAAAAAAAGCTTCTTAAAGAAGGAGACTTGTTACAATCTAAAGGGTTGCAACTTGATGCAAGATAATGTTTTTTCTCTAATCTAATGTTAACTATTGCATCATCAATTGAGAATTTCAATTGTGATGATGCCTCATCAAGGTATTCTAGAGCTCCCTTACATTTTTGAATTTCCAATTTGCAGTGACAATTATCTTTCTAGATTGAAAATCTGGATGAATCAGTACTTCTGGACAGCTCTCCTCTGAGTCCAAGGCTATCCAAAGTCCAAGCTTTCTTTTCCACCTTTTGTTGAATGATCAGAAGCATCCCAATCTAATGAAGAGATGCAAGGACTAGGCAAATGTATAAGATTTCCATAAGAGCTCCTCCCTAATGGCACTTGATAATATGCAAAATGGACAAATAACTCTGTGCTATTGAAAACTTGAGCGGATTTGTCTGCATACATAAGCTCTTCATATTCCTTACAAAGAACTCTGAATGTTCGTGTTAAACATTCAAGAGGTTGCCACTCTAAAATATTGGAAGGAAAAATATCTGCAATACAAAAACATATATGTTGTTATACAAAACCAACTAAAATGATAGACGATCATTGTAAAACTTCACTTACAGTACAAAGGGAATTGCATATGCTTTTCCAGAACAAGATCCTTAGCGTTGTACACATGTTGTACTCTTGCAAACCAACCGCATCTCTTCAATTTGAAACTAAGAATAAGTCCCGTGCAATGGTTTCTTGTGTCGTCTCTTTTAGCATGCTTGACTTTATGGGCACCTCTATAGCTAGGAAGCATAGTTACTCATTCATTTTACTTCACAGAAAGAGGTTTCCATAAAGAATCCTCTCTTCTGTTGTAAACCTCACATGAGGTTACACGATTGGAAGGACGACAAGAAGAAGAAGCCATTAGAATCGAGAAGAAGAAGAATGCTCAAAGCGAGAAACCGACATTCACAAACTTTGCCAACATTTATAGATAAAAGGGCTTTGTACACGTGGAAACTTTTGATTTGATGTAAACCCTGTCGCCGAATGACCATGGAATTTCGTGAACCCAAAAATATTTCGTATCTTCAAAAATCATTTCCTTCTTGGAACTTTAAAGATATGCATTGTGTGATGTGCAAAAATATCTTTTTTTGCATCAAACCAAGAAATTGTACACTGAATACAAGAATCTTCATCACTTTCGCGGCGCTTTTAGATCATATTCTCTTAAGAAAAGAATTTCTTTATACGGTTAAAGGAGACAACAATGTTATATTCTTGTACACGTGGAAAGACTCTATTTGTCAATTTCCTTAATCTCTCATTAGCAAACAACCCCTTTTCGGCCGTTTTTCGCCCTAATGGAGAGAGAGAGAGAGAAAGAGAGAGAGAGAGAGAGAGAGAGAGAGAGAGAGAGAGAGAGAGAGAGAGAGAGAGAGACAGAGAGAGAGAGAGAGACAGATATATGAAATAGAAAGAGAATGAGAGAGAGATGCATACATACATACACACACATATGCATACACACACTCACATACATATTACATACACACATGCATATTACATACACATTCACATACATATTACATACACACATGCATATACATACACACACATATGAATACTCATAGTCACATACATACATTTACACAGACGTATACATATATACATGTACACACACACATATATACATACACACATGCATATGCATACATACATACACACACATATGCATGTACACACATACATACATATACACATGCATATTACATACACACACATATACATACACACTCACATATACATACACATAGATATGTGCATACACACATGCATATGCATACATACATACATACATACAACCACATATGCATTGACATACTCACATAATGGAGAGTGCTAATCTCCAAAAGAACAAGCTATCCTTGATGTTAGCACCTTTATATCAAGAACAACTCAAAACCTTTACCAATTTGGAGGATCAATACTCAATTATCAAAATCTTGAACTAACTGTGAAGAGAGTCACTACTCAGAAAGTGTGTTGCACATAACTCATTCATTTACTGATCAAATGTGTAAAGGTTTTTATAAAACTTTGCACAAGGTGTCTCTTGGAGATTGCACCCCTTGTTCAAGTTAAAGCAGCTCAAGTGATTAAATAAATCTTGAGAAATGAATCTAATAGTTCACTTATGTCTGAAACTGTTCTCCTGAATAGTCGAGATTGACACCTAGAACTTCTAACACACAATTCTGCCAAACTAGAAGCCATTTAAGCAAATGCTTTTAGCCATAGGTAGCTTACCTTCCAACATAAAGAATGAGTGATCGCTTGCTCAAAACTTTACATTGTGGAAGGAGAACTGACCAAAACATTAACATCAAATTTTGCGCCCATTGCAACTTCAGTTCTTCACATTTACACATGTAAATGTTCCTACTCTCAACTCTCTCAGCCTGATCACAATTAGAATCTGAAAACCTGTACAAAGGTCAATCAACTATAGACTTAGACTTGTACAAAAGCATTCCACAATGGATTAAACACAGAAGCAGTGCTTAGCAAAGGATCGGGTGCAATATTTCCTCATCTCTTAAAACCTTTTACATCTGAGTGATGAGAGAGATCTTCCTCACTTCTAAAATGTCTAATGACTCTTACAACTTCTAATTCTTCTCTTCACATGCTCTCTCATACTTGCCCCAACTTTTTACTTGTATATATAATCATATATGTACAAGCTCATGACCATACAAAAGATACAAGCGAGCTTACTATAAGTTTAATGTACATATGTATACAAGTCTTCATTTTCTGAATGTGCACTATCTTCAGGCTTTATGTACTAATCTTTTCTTAAATCTTTGACTTCAATCCTTCATCCAAAACATCAATTGGTGGTTGACTTTCACCAACAACTCCCTCTCAATCATCAATTGAGGTTTTCTCCATCTTCTTTATACCTGCCATGTCTTTAAACCTTTGTAGCTTTGGTCCATCCAAGCTTTTGGTTAGCATATCTACAATCTGATCTTTTGTTGAAGTATGTATGACTTCAATCTCTTTATCAATCACCTTCTCTTTTAAGAAATGATACTGAATCTCAATGTGTTTAGTCCTGGCATGAAAAACAGGCTTAGAGGCTAGATACAATGAACTCATGTTATCTCCATGAATAGTGGGTGTACTCTAAATGATGTCAAAACTCTTCATAAGAGTCTTTAGCCATATGACTTCCTTTTCAGATTCAACCATACCTTTGTACTCTGCCTGTAGATGATAAAGCAGCTGTGTGTTGCTTCTTAGAGCACCAAGAGATTAGCTTATCTCCCACATAACACAAGTATCCATATGTTGATCTCCTATCATCAGGATTACCTGCCCAATCTGTATCACTATATATCCTGATGTTTGTATCTGATTTAAAACCATAATAGAAACCTTCTTTGAGTGTACCCTTAATGTACCTTAAGACTCTTTGTCCTGCAACCAAATCTTCTTTCCTAGGACAATGCATGAATTGAGACAATACTCCAACTGCATATGACAAGTCAGGCCTAGTTAATGTAGCATAGATTAGACTACCAACCAGACTTTGATATAGCTTCATTTCCTTGAATTCTTCTCCTCCATATCTGCTCAATTTGTGATTCACCTCCATTGGAGTAGGTGTCACCTTGCAATCTTCCATTTTAAACTTGATTAAAAAGTTCTTCAAATACCTCTCTTGAGTTACATACACTCCATATTGAGTATATGAGATCTCCATGCCCAAGAAATATGACAAATCTCCCAAGTCACTAATCTTGAACTCTTTCTCCATTTGCTTCTTTAGGCTTTGTATGCCCTTCTTATGTGTACCTATAAGAATTATATCATCAACATATATGCACATGTAAATGAACCCATCATCACTTGCTTTGACAAGCAAGCTACTATTTGCTTTAGATACTTGAAAACCAAGTTCTTTCAAGAACTTCACAAGTCTATAATTCCATTCGCTTGGGGCTTGCTTCAAACCATACAAAGCTCTCTTGAGCTTGCATACATATTCTGAATACCTTTCATCTCTACCCTTGTGGTTGCTCCATGAAAGCATCATCATAAATATAACCATGTAGAAAAGCATTTTTCACATCTAATTGACATAGTTTCCAACCTTTACATGTAGCAGGCTATGAGTGTCCTGATGGTTGTCATCTTTGCCATAGGACTATAGGTCTCATTATAATCTATTCCATATGTCTGAGCAAAACCTTTCACAAGAAGTCTAGCTTTATACCTAGACACACTTCCATCTGCATACCTCTTTGTCTTGTAGACCCATTTGCATCCAATGATCTTCTGACTATTTGGTTTAAGAACCAAATCCCATGTCTCATTTTCCATTAATGCATCATATTCTTTTTTCATAGCCTTCTCCCAATTTTCCATACCTTTTGGCTCTTCATATGTAGAAGGGTCTTCATCGGCTTTCACTATGTAAGCATAATCTTTAGTAGTCAGAAAAGAAGTGGCATAGCTACCTTGTAGGTTTCCATTTGTGTCTTGTTGACCTTCTAAGTTGTCCACTTCTTGAGTTTTTTGGCTTATCACATTCTGGATCAAACCATGGCACTTCTTCAACTTCAACTTTTACTTCATTATTTTCTTCTTCATCAAATATTTGAACTTTTGATTTACCTTTCTTCTGATGCACAACTTCTTCATCACCTGCGTGAATATTGATTGTTCCTACATACCAAGTACCTTGCTCATCAAATGTAACATCCCTTGATACAAGAAATTGTTTTGTGGATGGACTCCATAACCTATAACCCATATGCTTATCATCATATCCAATGAACACATACTTTTTAGCTTTAGGTTCCAATTTATGCCTCAACTGAGATGGCACATATGCATAATCCAAACATCCAAATATTTTGCCTTACCCCACCATGCCTCATATGGTGTCATACCCTGCAAAGCTTTACATGGTAACCTATTGACCAAATATGTGGCTATATTTACAGCCTCAGCCCACAAATAATTTGGATACTTTTTCTCCTTCATCATTTATCTTGCAAACTCGACAAGAGTTCTAATTATCCTTTCTGCTATAGCATTTTGTTGAGGAGAGTATCTACAAGTAACTTCCCTTTTTATACCTGCATTCTATAAGTAATCACTGAACTCATTAGAGAAATACTCTCCCCCTCCATCTGACCTTAGTCTCTTCAACTTTTGACCTCTAATTCTTTCTATATACACATGCTAATGTTTGAATGTATTAAATACCTCTCATTTATCTTTGATCACATAGATAGTGATCCACCTGGTAGCATCATCAACATAAATCACATAATATCTTGAACCATTTATACTGAAATCCTTTGATGGTCCCCACACATCTGTGTGTACCAATTCAAGCTTCTCTGAATACATAAATCCATGCTTATTGTATGATTGCTTATGAGCCTTACCTAATTGACATGCTTCACATCTGTATGTCATATGTTGACCTACACCATTAGGCAATCCAAGCACTAAACCATTGTTAACCATATCCTTAATTCCTCTTTCATTGAAATGTCCAAGCGTTTTGTGCCAAAGATCTAACTCAGAGATCTTATGTCCATCATAAGTGAACAAGGCATGACCAACATTACCTTGAATCTTCAATGTGAAGAGCCTTCCTTCTTTCTTCCCTGAAACAATTTGTTTATACCCATTTCTAGGATCTTCCACAAAAACTCCATCATTAGTGAACCTTACTTCATAACCTTTTTCAACAATTTTTCCTACACTTATCAGATTCTTTTGAATTGTAGGAACATACAAGACCTTACTCAGAAGAGTACTTTCATCCTTGGCCTTAACTGATCCAATTGACTTCACATTGTGCTTTGTATTATCACCTGTTTGAACTACATGATTAGTTACCTTATTTTCCAAATCAGTCATCAAGGCCATGTTACCACTTAGATGATTGCTACACCTTGAGTCAATGTAAAAGACTCTTTGGTCTTCACTTTGGCTTTCACAAGTTGCATTCATAATCAAGGTTGAATCCTCCTTCTGATTTGAAGCATAACTGTAGTAGGTATTGTTGTAGGATTGAGTTTGGAATCCTCTCCCTACATTTCTTCCAAAATAACCTCTACTACCTCTACCTCTGAAATTACCTCTTTGGTTTCTACCACCTCTTCCTCTTGAATTAAAGTTGTGACTATATCCTCCATTATTCTGATTATTATGCTAGCAATCATGAGCTAAATGATTTTTCTTACCACAAATCCAGCAAGCTTGGCTCCATCTTTATTGCTTCTGCCTCTTCCTCTACCTTTGCCACCTCCTCTTCCTCTTAGGAAGTTAGCTTGGATATTTGTACCTTCATCTTCATTTGCTTGTTGTTTGCTTTTTCTATTCTTCTTCTTATCCTTTGAATACATTGCTTGACCTACACTCTTATCACCATCACCTTGGACATCCTGCTCAAAAGTTAGCATGCGTCCTAGCAACTGATTTAACTGAGGAGTGAAATTATCTACTGACAATTCAGTAGACAAAATGAATGCCTTCCATTTCTCATCTCCTCTCAAACCTCTAAGGATTTGCCTTACCAATTTATCCTCCTCAATATCTTCATCAACTACTCCCAATGCATCTGCAATGTTCTTCATCCTTGTTACATAATCAAAAATAGATTGAGAGGCCTTCTTCTTGAATGTGGTAAACTCTGCCCATAAAGATGCCTTCCTTGACTTTGTAATGTTTTGGAAATGCTCCTCCAAAGCATTCCATATATTTCTTGCAAGTAGCAAGTAGTATGAGGTAGCAAGTAGTCATTGACTCCCATGTAGATAATGCTCCTTGCTTTAGCATCCTTCTTCATCCAAGTCTTCAAATTAGAGAGTTCATCCCTAGTTGGAACACTAGGATCTCTAAATTGTGGTTTTTCTTCTTCACCTGTGATGTAACCTATCAAGTCTTTGCTCATGAGATGAGCTTCCATCCTCATTGACTAAGCTAGATAGTTTTCTTTATCCAATTTCTCTATCTAAAGAGAGTCTCCCATCCTTTCTTCACCTGTGTATTGAATTCCTCAAGCTTTATGAGGAATAAGTGTACATTCACTTTGAATGTAGTTCCTTTTGAATTTCTTGATAGCTTCAGACCTCCTTCTCAATCTCTCATTTCAAACTTTCACCTTTGGAATCTTCAAGTGTTGATTTTTGTATGTCTGAAGCAGTTGGGGTCCTCCTTTCTTTAATTTTGATACTTCCTGCTCTTTCATTTTGATAATTCCTGCTCTGATACCACTAATGGAGAGTGTTAATCTCTGAAAGAACAAGCTATTCTTGATGTTAGAGCACCTCTATATCAAGAACAACTGAAAACCTTTACCAATTTGGAGGATCAATACTCAATTATCAAAATCTTGAACTAATTGTGAAGAGTATCACTACTCAGAAAGTCTACTACACATAACTCATTCATTTACTGATTAAATGTGTAATGTTTTTTATAAAACTTTGCATAAGGTTTTGCTTAGAGATTATGCCCCTTGTCCAAGTTAAATCAGCTCAAATAATTTAGTAAATCATGAGAAATGAATCAAAGAGTTCACCTATGTCTGAAACTGTTCTCCTGAATAGTCGAGTTTGACACCTGCAACTTCTAACACACAATTCTCCCAAACAAGAACCCATTTAAGCAAATGATTTTAGCCATATTTAGCTTACCTTCCAACTAAAACAATGACTGCTAGGTTGCTCAAAAATTTACACTCTGGAAGGAGAACTAACCAAAACATTAACATCGAATTTTGCACCTGCTCCAACTTCACTTCTTCACATTTACACATGTAAATGTTCCTACTCTCAATTGTCTGAGCCTGATCACAATTAGAATCTGAAAACTCATACAAAGGTCAATCAACTATAGACTTAGATTTGTACAAAAGCATTTCACAAAGGATTAAATAGAGAAGGAGTACTTAGCAAAAGATCGAGCACAATATTTGTTCATCTCTAAAAACTTTTTACATCTAAGTGATGAGAGAGATCTTCCTCACTTCTAAAATGTCTAATGACTCTTACAAATTCTAATTCTTCTATTCACATGCTCTCTCATACTTGCCCCGACTTTTTATTTGTATACATAGTCATATATGTACAATCTCATAACCATAACAAAGATATAAGTGAGCAAACGATAAGTTTAATGCACATATGTATACAAGTCTTCATTTTCTAAATGTGCACTATCTTTAGGCCTCATATACTAATCTTTTCTTCAATCCTTGACTTCAATCCTTCATCCAAAACATCGATTGGTGGTTGACTTGCACCAACATCACATACATATTACATACAAACTCACATACATAATACATACACACATGCATATACATACACACACATACGTGCATACACATGCATATGCATACATACATACACACACATGTGCATACACATACTCACATGCATATTACATACACACTCACATACATATTACATACACACATGCATATACATACACACACATATATGCATACTCATGCTCACATACATACATGTACGCACACATATACATACATACATGTACACACACAAATATATGCATAGACACATGCATATGCATACATACATACACACACATATGCATGTACACACACACATACATACATACACACATGCATGTTATAATACACATGCATATTATATACACATGCACATATACATACACACTCACATATACATACACACATACATGTGCATATACACATGCATATGCATACATACATGCACACACATATGCATATCAATGTGATCATGAGTTTGCCCAACCAAAAGGAAATTTATATTAAAGTTTTGAAACACTTTTCTATCAACAAGAAGGTATAAATATCCAAAGACTATAGAATTCGTATTCTCTCTTGCAGTATTATCAAGCTGCAAATAGAGATTTGGTGGCAAAAGTCCCTCCCATGATTGCAAAAATTATTGAATGACAATAACTATAAGGTTTGAATCATTATGCACATTGGGATATGTGAAGAAAACCTTAAACTTTATGAATCCACTACATAGCAAAGCACCAACCAAATGCATTTGCACAAGGACTTAATCTCCAATGTCCTTAGGAATGCAAGCCAAATGGGGAAGACATATTTTCTTTTGATCCATACCATCAATCAAAAAACACACATAATGCTCTAGATTTATGAGTGCTTTACTTGGATGATGAATTGGTCTCTTTCTTTCTAGATCTTGACTCTCGTGATGGCTGTTTATCATAGTTTTAAATGATCTTTTTCTTGTGGCATTGTGGTCGCCTTTGCCATGTTTTTCAAAGTGGCACAAATTGATCATTCACCCATTATAACTTTAGAAGTAATATTCACAATCTTAAACTCTTATTTCCATAATCGAGTAAAATGTCAATACAAGACATACTTCTCATTTTTACTTTTGACCTCTTCATTATAGACTTGAAATACTTCTCAATGAGTAAAGTTATCTGACAATAGTAACCTTCTAGTTGTAGGCATAAGTTCACAATGAAAACTAAAATAGTTCTTATCCAGCTCATTGCATGATGACCAAAGATCTTTTGGTCCCAACTCCTTGATATGTATAGAAAATAAGATCTCCACTGATAAGCCCTTGCTAAATCTTATGTATTCTGAAACTCCCCACACCCATCACAACTTCAAATGTAGCCCAACAACATCGAATTTGTTGACCAAAGTAATATTACATGTGTCAATAACATTTTATAATCAATCTTATGCATGTGAGAAACAAGGTACATATCTTGCCTTTCACTATCTAAATGGAAGAATTTCTCTCTTAACTTCTTCAGTTTCTTCATTCCTAATTTATACAAACATTTCGAACCATATCAATGCTTCATAATGTCCAATGCAATTTGTCTATCTAAAGTAAGGAATTGAAATCTTCTTTGACTTAGTTCATGAGGTTTTTGCTTAAAATGCCACATTCTTTGTATACTCTCTCGTTCTCTCTCTTTTTGAGATTATTTTCTCCACATGCACTTGAATGTGAAGAGAGATCAATAGGTGGATCAGGTTCAACTTGTATAGCCTCCCTCTTTTTGGTAGGTGCTCCCATGCATCTACCAAAAAGAGGGAGCACATATTCATTGACCACAGAAGTGTAAGAGCATTCCCTTTATAATATATAAATGTCGTACGTGTAAAATAGAGTGATTATGCCTCCCAAATCATGTATCTCGATAATTGTGAAGATGGATAATGCCCATCATTAATGGTTGTATGATTTGACTTTATGTCACAATCAAGAATCATTAAGAGGTACGATTTGATTTCTCATTAAGAATTGGATAAGATGTACATGATAGGCAATCCATCAATATACAATCAATCAATATACAATCAATCAATATTTGAAACCAATGTAGAGTCCATCAATGTACAATCCATCAATGTAAAATTGGAAACAAGATAGGCAACCTCCAAAACACATTGCAATCAGATAGCTCTCTTTGTGTGTGATCAATTTGATAAGCCAGCTAGACATCTTGCATATGCTTATAGCATTTGAGCACAACTATATAGAGGTCTATTTTTCCTAAATTAATCCATTCATGGTGTACGAGTAAGTATTGTATTGCATGTCAATAATGTTTGTGATGAATTTTTTGGATAATATAGTCATACCTCATAAAAAATGCACATTGTTTTGCATGAAGTCTTTTTCTTTATCTACTTGACAAAAAGGCCCTCTAGCATTGTTAAGCTTACCTCTTAGAGAGTATGATTACATGATTGGATAGAGGTTTTGAAAATTTATTCCATTAGTTCAATTAAGTGGTTAGGTAAGAATTTTTCTTTGTACTTTGTTTTGGGCATTTTTGCGGAACCTTGAAGCTCTTCTAGTTGCTTGTATATAGAAAATGCTTATTATCGGAGGAAAGGTCTCATCAAAGTCAATACCTCTTTCCTGAGCATAACCCTTTGCAACATGCCTAGCCTTATACCTGTCAATCTTCATTATTGCATCATATTCAGATTGCATAGAAACCATCCAATTTTCAGAATTTTATGCTTCATCAAATAAAAGAGGCTAATCCTCATCATACACACTAAAGGGAACCATAGCATAGCACTATGATGTGAAAGAGGCACTATGACAGCTTGAATGAGTACGATATGGCAGAGATGCATCTAATTTGCTATCATTCAAAGTTTGCACCAACCATTTTGGCATAGTTTTAACCTCCTCAATATCATTTCTCTGATCAACACATGCATCATGCAAATCTACATAAAAAATGGAATGATCTCCATCATCACATGAAACCTATAAAGGTTGAGAAGTTGCCTCATAAGGACCAACACTCGATTGTCCACCTCTAAAAAGAGGCAATAAAGTATCATACATGTCTTTGGAGCTAACATATGTCTCCATAGTACATGAAAGTAATGGCTTAATAGCATCTTCCACAAAAAAGAATCAAGGCTAAAAAAAATGTGCTTAGTCTGTGGATGATACGAATGATAGCCTTTCCTTTAAGAACTATACTCAACAAAAATAGATTTCACTGCTTTATCATCATATTTCCTGTGTTGTTGTTCGGATCTAATGCATATGCTAGACAACCAAAAACAAACATGTGAGCAACAAATAGCTTGTGACCATGCCAAGCCTCATATGGAG
>CM035425.1:121267758-121315258 GCA_020310875.1 Ceratopteris richardii | reverse complement strand
GCATTCATCTCTACTTGGATAACTTCTCTCGAGTCAGGTTATCCTTGAGCTTCTTTGTAGTTGGATGACTCTAAAATCTGTTGAATCTAATGCATTGATGCATAATTTACATAATGAATTTCTTCATGTTGTTGCTTTTCAATGATCCTTTGTGATCTTCTTGGTTGGTTTGAAGTACTTGCCTTTGATTTTATTTATGAAAAGATTGTGTCCCCCTCTAAAGTGTAGATGTACTTTTACTTTGAACTTTAGTTGAGTATGTTGAAGCTTCATTAAATATTACATCTTTGAAGATTGTGATGGAGTGGTTCTCAAGATATAATCTCTAAGCATTAGATTGTTCACAATAGCTAATGAAGATGTACTTTGTAGACATGGATTGTAACTTGCTTCAATCTTCATTAGGCACATGGACAAATGCTTCACTTCCAAATATTCAAAAGTAATTGATATTGGGATTTCTTTCATAGTAGGCATCAAAGGGTGATTTGTTGTTCAACGCACTAGTGAAAGCTCAATTGAGAGTGTGCACTATAGTGTGT
The DNA here is from genome assembly GCA_020310875.1 of Ceratopteris richardii. Lineage (NCBI taxonomy): Eukaryota > Viridiplantae > Streptophyta > Polypodiopsida > Polypodiales > Pteridaceae > Ceratopteris > Ceratopteris richardii. Next base: position 121,314,716 of record CM035425.1, on the reverse strand, counting down.
ACTGCTTTTGCTGAAAATTTGAAGGGTAATCCTTTTTATTCTCAAAGTCATGATTGATAAATTCAGAGCCTCCATCTAATCTAATAGTTTTAAGTGACCTCGATGCTTCATACTCAACTTGAGATATCGATTCTCTAAACTTTGAAAAAGTTTTTGCCTTAGACTTTAAATATACCCAAATTTATCTTGAGTGGTCATCTTCTAAAGGAAAGAAGTAGATTGATCCACTAAGGAATGGGGTATTCATGGGTCCAAAGAGATCCATGTGGACTAGGGTCAAAGGGTTCCTAGCTCATGTGAAAGCCTCCTTGGGAATGGGAGCCTATGTTGCTTGCCTTGGGGGCAAGATTGGCAAACATCATTGACTTGCTTGACCTTGGGTGATCCTTTAACTACCTTTGATGCAAAAATCTTTGGTGAATACAAGGTGTGGCCATACCTTTGATGCCAAAGGCTAGAAAGCGATTCCTTAGATAGAAATCAAGATAATTAGTATAGCCCTTTTTCTTCTATGCCTTGTGCAATAATTTCTTTGGTTTTAGGGTCAATCACCTTTACAAACGTGTTATCAAATAAAACCTTTTTATCATGGTAGATGGTGGTCTTAACTGATAGTAAATTCATGCACAATTTAGGAACAAATAATACACCGGATAAGGATTTACATTCCCTCCATCATTAGTGATGTGTACTTTTCCTTCTCCTTTGATTGTTAGACTCTTTTTGTTGCCTAGGTAAAATTTGTCAGTATGGTCTTCGATCTCTTGGGAGGATGCTCAATCTTTGCGCATGTGAGAGGTGGATCCTTTGTCAAAGATCCACTCTTAAGATGAACTTAAAGTAACTAGGGAATTTCCTTCTGTGGAAATAAATACATCTTCATTACAACAATGAGACCTATGGTGGGAGGGTTTCGATTGATTCCTCAAGCTAGAGGGGTTGCGGCTATTCTTTTTTTACTTTTTGTAGCAAAGTTTTTCAAGGTGCCCCATTTCACCATAGTAACTATAACTAAACATCTTTGATGAAGTGTTGGAGCCTTGTTGGGGTGAGTTACTAGTGTTATGAGTAGCATGTTTTGTTTTGTTGAAGGGTCCCTTAGCCTTCATTGTGGTTTCTTGTGAGGATGCAGACTTTTCCCGAGATTCATGGAGGAGCTAATCTTGTGGTTACAAATGTCTCATAGGATCTAGGGTGTTTATTGAGAATGCTGATGGAGATATCTTCACTAGAATTTTGGTGGCCATATAATGGTAGATCATGCATATAATTCTCAAATGTGGCTATAACTTTAGAAATAAGATCCTAGGGCCTATGGATAGGTTGTGAGACTCGGCCTCTAAGGTGTAAATTCTAGAGAGCTTTTTTCTTCATGCAAGTCTTGCACAATCTTCCACGTTTCATTCGGTGTTTTATAAGAGGTGATATGAACCTTGGCTAACTCATCCCAAGCTAGAATTAATTGACTAAAGCTCGCTTATCTTTGATGTTCCATACATTCCATGCTTGTAGAGCACTTTTTCTGTCGGGATCTTGCTTAGTTCCTTCAAGTACTTCATATAAGAGGTTTGTATAAAGGTAAAACCCCAATTGTGTCCTTCCAGAGATTGTATTTTATGCCATTGACTTGCTCATCTTTCCACATAAAAGTTGGCATGAATGAGGGTAAGTACAACTGACTAGATGATGTCGCATTTGAAATTGTTGACATGGTCACCATTCAGAATAAGATACCACACTTCCAAAGTTGAGTTCAAAATTTAAAGAAATGTCGAGATGGGGGTGTGGGGAGGTAGGTTTAGAATAGCCCTACACTATAGACGCATTGGAGAGGGGGGGAGAGGCTTAGAATAGCCCCACTCTTGGTGATGCAAGAGATGCTTTAGAGAGAGGGGGCTTCGAAAAGCTCTACCCTTGGCACCAAAAGTGATAAAGGGCATAGAGTAGCCTATTGCACACCAAGCTACCCTTAGAGTAGGCTTAGATACTTGAGAAAGCTTGTGGGTGGGCTTAGACTAGGCTCAAACCCACAAATGCACAGGTAAGGGACCTTCTTCTTATATTCTGATTGTACAAAGAGAGGGTACTTAGTGCCCAATTGTGTACTCAAGGGAAGTGCAAGAGATATGCTACAACGAGGCTAAATGAATCTTGGATGTTGATAGTACAATGATGTCAAGGAGTGCCAAGAATGAGGGTTGGTATACCCTTTGGAGATGAAAGCATAAACCCCTTAAAGTTCTAGGTAGTAAAATTAACTATGTCTTCGGAAGGAGTGAGAGAATTATTGTGACTTTTGGTTATAAACTACAATACAATAAAACATATTATCTCACAACTCAAGATTGATCCACTTGGGGTCGAGATTGATCTGCGTGGGGCTCTCAAAGTTGGTGCCAACGTTGCTTTTCCGCTTGTAAGCTTGTCAAAATTAAGTGATGTTTGACATCATTGATTATGTAATTGACTTTCTCCCCAATGCCATGTGGGTTTGACATTGAACGACGGATCAGTGTGTGATGAGATAGAAGAAATCCGTATGTTGGCATCCACCTTACGCAGCCACGATCCTTCAAAACCACATAACTAGGAGTCATGTGTTGGACGTGTGCCACTCTGTTGGTGAGCGAACGAAGGTGGTCCCTACGGAGCCGCATACGTAGATGGTGCCTCAACAATGCTATTCATGGGGTGCTCGATGGATGAGCATGGAGGTTTTGAAAAGGTTTCTCTTTGCATGCTAGAGGTAGAAGCACATGTATGGAGGATGGCCAGAAGTGAAAAGAAGCTCCACTGTTGCTTGCAAAGAGCAAAGTGATACTCTTTCTCTCTTTCTCTCTCTCTCTCTCTCTTCAAAAGGGATTAGCACAGAGCTTTGTGGTGCACTCAGCATGGAACTTAACAAGTTTCTTTCGAATTCTTGTGATCAAGACTCTAGCTTAAGAACTCAAGATTCTTCCGATCAAGAGAAAGTAGCTTTATAACACCAACAAGCATACGAGTGAATATGCTTTCATTCTCTATCTCTTTCTCCTTGTGCCTTTCTTAGAAAAGATGGATGCAGGTCTTTCTATACTTCATGCACGTAGCATGAAGCTTCACATAGCCCGTCTTTGTTGCAACCTTCACTCGATTGATGAGGCTTGCCTTTGTTGGAGTGTAGAGTGCGTGAGAAAGCAGAATTTTGTACATGGATTATAGTTGGAATATTTTGACTTAATCTTGTACTGTCGGAATGTTCTGGGAGAGAGTAGTCTCTCCACAAACTTAATCATAGTTTTAGGCCATGGCTGAGAAACATTAGCACTACTGGAAGAGGAGAGTGGATCCTTCTGAAGGGGGTCTCTTAGAGAGCGTTGTTATTGTTTCACTGAGATTGAATGCTAAAGAATGAAGAATGATGTGCATTAACAATTATGGGCATGCTTCATTGTGGTTCCAAGTTGATGCAAGAAGAGTGTATGGATGCATAGTATAGTGGCACATTGAACAACATCCAAAGAGGGTGGCCTGCAATTTCAATTCAAAACTTAACAGACATGAACATGAAGTAGTAAAAAATTTGAGGTGTGATTGTGACTAAGCCTCTCTTTCCTTTCTCGAGGGAATACAAAAATATCATGCTTGAATTGAATGCATTAAGCCAAGGCTACATCGGTCTCCCTTGCTAACACCATCATATACAAGAATCAGCAATCCACCACAATCTGAGGCTCACTCACAAATGTTGGTTCCCAGAAAAATGGTTTCGTAGGTAAAGAAATTAACAATGTAGCCGAACATGGACACTTTTGAATATGGTTTATGTTACTCATTAATAATAAATGGATATGCCATCAGAGATAAGGCAATGGACCAAGTACATGCAAACATGAAAAATAGAAATCTCCAAATGACCATTTTAAGATTGATGAGATGTAAAATCAATCACAAAATGGTGTGAACAATTAGGACATACATTCAAACACCACCAAAAACAAAGGTGGGAGGGTGGAAAGGAGTGCGAGAAATAGAACTAGCACCGTCACCACCTCCAAAAGCACCACGAAAAGAAAAACCACCAAAGCCTCCACCTAACGCTTTGATATCATGTAGATAGTACACATGCGGAAGCAAAATGAAAAGAAGAGTGTACTCATAAAAGAAAGAGCGTGAGAGACTCAAAGTGAGTAGAGTAATAAATGGATAAAGTCAGATGGATTAGAAATGAGCTTGCCAAGAGCATGGAGTAGGCTCCTCAAGATTCTAATGAAGTACAAATGGGGGGAGAGACCCTCCTTATATATATTTGGGAGGGGCTCTCTAAAGTACACCACATGTGGGATATTTATCCTTAAAGAAGAATGAATACACTCATAGAAGCAAATGGCAAGGTAGCCAAATAGAAAAGAGATAGAATATAAAATGTAAATAAAATGGATATGGAGCTCCTCCTAGATTCAAAATGGAGATGCACTCATGCAGATACAAATGTAAATGACGTATGTGGTCAACATGTTCATGCAAATCAATTCTCACTTCGAACCCCCGCTCACAGTCTTGTCAATCAATGCTAAACTAAAAAAGGAAACACTTGTCTATGATATAGCCTTGGAAGTCCTTTGTTCCTCTAAGGTCGCTTCCCAAAATGTTTTTACTTTTGAATCTCTAACTTTGAAAATTTTTTGATATTAAGTGAGTACGTTCAAGATTAGAGATGTACATCTCTTTGACACTTGCCCCTGCAAACCTCCACATGCTTTGGATTGGCTAACAAGTACCTATTCTTGTGATGCTCCGAAGATAAAATCAAATCCCATATGAACATTGAACTTTAAGAGAAAATTTCATGTGCACACGAATTACACAAAGTTCCTATGCAAGGCTATATAATATTTCTCTATCAATTGCATACTTTGAAATGCATAGAAAAATGCAAGCAATAAGGCAATGGAAATTTGGTGATGAGGCGTGTGCTCTCACTCTCGTACATTCCATGTGTAGATATGAAATCCCATTTCATCACTCAAGGTACAAGGGCAAGGCTCAAATATATGCATTTATGCAAGGTCATGTAGTGAGAACCTACCATGCATACTTTATGTTCATCATTCAAACTCTTATGGTGCATATGAGGGCAAATGATTGCTGATGTTGAGGTTATTGGAAAAAGTAAATTTTTATAAAGCTCAGCTCTTGGAGGGCTTCACATAGGTCTCTCTAACCACGACTAAAACTGCCATCTATTTATAGTTGAGTTTGGGAGGCTAACTTCCCTTAATCACTCTCCAACCAATCAGTGATTGATTTGATTCTCTATCTACCACAAATCATGAATTCGTGTCTCCTCTTTCTGTTTTTGATCAATTGGACTCAACCACTTACGATTCTCTCACTTTTACATTAAGTAAACTCTTCAAAAGTTACAAGATGTAGTTCACAAGTGAACTTTACATTGTCTTCATTTTAAGGCTTCTTCTATGACTTTGTGGGACTCAATCCAATACATAGGCTTGTCATAGACTTGCTCCAACAGCTCCCCCTCAAGCCAAGTATGCTTGAGGTCTTCAATCTTCCAAGATTACCTGCAAACCTAGCATAGCCTTGAATTTGCAAAGCTTTGTACCATCCAATGCTTTGGTTAGAATATCTGCACATTGTTGATGAGTGGACACATATGATATTTGAATATCTTTGCTTAGAACCTTCTCTCTTACATAGTGATAACGAACTTCAATATGTTTAGTCCTTGCATAAAAAATAGGATTAGCAGCCAAATGAATAGAACTCATATTGTCACCATAAATAGTTGGGGTTCCAAACTCCAATCCAAGATCATTGAATAATGTCTTCATCCACATAGCTTCCTGAGTAGCTATGGCAAGAACTCTATATTCAGCTTGAGTAGAAGAGAGAGCAACTTTGGGTTGCTTCTTGGATGACCATGAAATAAGCTTTGAACATGCAAAGGTAAGATAACCTAAAGTGCTCCTTCTATCTTCTTTGGAGACAGCCCAATCTGCATCAGAAAATAGCTTCAAACCTAAATCAGATACATAAGGATAATAAAGTCCTTCATTTATGGTTCCTTTGAGATACTTGAGAATCCTTTTGGCAGCATCCATATGTGGTTTCCTTGGTGTGTGCATAAATTGACTTAGCACACTCACACTGTAACATATATCTACTCTTGTCAATGTGGCAAAGTTGAGACTACCCAATAGACTTTGATATGATGTGATGTCCTCTATGAGTTCACCTTCATGTGAGCTCAATTTGTGATTGACCTCCATTGGAGTACCTACAATCTTACAATCTTGCATCTTGAATTTTGCCAACATGTCTTTAATGTACTTTCTTTGAGTGAGAAACAAACCATGACCTTTGTAGACAACTTCCAAACCTAGGAAGTAGGTAATTGAACCCAAATCACTTATCTTGAACTCTTCTCTCATCTGATCTTTGATCTTCTTCATACCATCTGCATCATTTCCTATCAATATAATATCATCTACATATACACATGGGTATATGATCTCAGAATTACTCTTTTTAATAAAGAGTGAAGGATCTCCCTTGCTTGGTTGAAAGCCTTTGTCCTGCAAGAATGAAACAAGCCTGAAATTCCAAGCTCTTGGAGCTTGCTTGAGACCATACAATGCTTTGTTAAGTCTACACACATAATGAGGATAAACTTGACTCTCAAAACCAGGTGGTTGTGCCATATATACCTCTTCTCTTATCCAACCATTCAAGAATGCATTCTTTACATCTAGTTGAAGTATCTTCCAATTCTTGGAAGAGGCAATACTAAGCAAAACCCTAATAGTAGGCATCTTTGCCACAGGAGAGAAGGTCTCCTCATAATCAATTCCCTGAGTTTGTGCAAAACCTTTTGCTACAAGCCTTGCTTTATACCTGTTAATGGAACCATCAGATTTCTTCTTGAGTTTATAGACCCATCTTGAGCCTATTACCTTCATGGATGAAGTCTTGGGCACCAAATCCCAAGTGTTGTTTTCCTCAAGTGCTTCAATCTCTTCCTTCATTGCATGCTTCCATTCTGATTTTTCTTTGGCCTCTTCAAAGGATGATGGCTCCTCTTGGTTTATGTCATGTGCTATGTAGATAGAATTTTTATTTACTAATTTTTATTTATTTTTCTTTGGCCTTTCACCACATTTCCTGCCACATGATTTGAACAACCTAAATCTATGTAGAAAACATGCTCATTAGATTTACCTTGTGGCATAGCCATGTTCATGATAAAAAATGAATCCTCTTTGTTTGAGTCTTTTGTGTAGTTATTGAAGTCTCTCCTTCCTTTGTAGCCTCCTTGATAGTTTGAATGATTGTAGTTGTTGTAGTTGCCATGATAATTGTTGAACCTTCCTCTTGAGTAGCCATAACTTCCTCTATTGTATCCTCTGCCTCTTTGATTCCTGGAATTCCTAAAGCAGTTTTCAGTTGTATGATTAGTTAATCCACAAATAGAACATGAGTTGGAGCCTTGGGATCTCCCCCTGCCTTGTTTACCTCCTCTTCCTCTACCTTTGAAATGTCTTCCTCTACCTGCATAGTTAGCTTGATATGTACCTGCTTCATCATCCACTTTCTTTACCTTTCCTTTGTTAGCTTTGGACTTGCTTTTATTAGTGTATAAAGTTGAAGATTGATTACCTTTAGAGCTTTCTCCATTTTTTATAAGCTTTTCCTCTTGAGTAAGTAGTTGTCCAATGAGTGTATTGAAATCAGGTACATGCATGTCCATGTACAAATCCATAGCTGTGGTGAATGCTTCCCACTTCTCATCTGCCTTCAAGCCATTGATGACCTGCCTTATGATTTGCTCTTCATCTATTACCTCTCCAATGCTTCCCAACTGATCTGCTATGTCCTTGAGCTTTGTGACAAAATCAGTCACATTTTGTTTGGGAGCCTTCTTGAGAGTTGTGAAATCCAGCCATAGTTGATGCTTCCTCTTCGGGAAGTCTAGTTAACTTAAAGAGCTAACTTTTAACAGTAATCTCATAAAAAATAATTAACCACACACTGAGAATGATGTTTAACAACTGATGACATCATCTCGATTTTCACGGGTTGCTATAGTAATGAGACCAGTGAGCCGAAAAATGAACATAACTCCCGATTTAAGAATCCAATGATTATCAAAATTTGTATGCTTATACTAGATAGTATTCTGCATCCAACAAGCTTAAAATCATTGAACTTGGGTAAGTACACACGAAGACACAGCTCTGACAAGATGAGTAAAAAAGTCGGGTACCTGATAGAGAAGTGAAAATGAACAGACAGTGTTGACTTCAACTGAACATAACTCATAATTGAACTGAACACCCAAATGAAATGAAAAGTGGTGAGCATATAGTAGACTTATAGAGCTAGCTTTACCAAGTTAAATCACTGACAATGATGCAGCAAGCTCAGAGAAACCATCTCTACAATCTGACTGAAAAAACTGAGAGATATAGAAGTGAGTAGTACACTTGACAAGAACATGGAAATATGAACTCAAATGATCATGAAAATGAAAGTATATTGATTGTACAATACAATGGACTTACTGATACATATGTGTGCCTTGGAATCACACCTTGATATGGCATAAAGCTCAACTCTTGGAGGTCTTCACATAGGTCTCTCTAACCATGAATAAAATTGCCATCTATTTATAGTTGAGTTTGGGAGGCTTACTTCCCTCAATCACTCTCCAATCAATCAGTGATTTATTTGATTCTCTATCTACCACAAATCAGGAATTTGTGGCTCCTCTTTCCCTTTTCGATCAAGTGGACTCAACCACTTAAGATTCTCTCACTTTTACATTAAGTAAACTCTTCAAAAGTTACAAGAGGTAGTTTACAAGTGAACTTTACATTGTCTTTGTTTTAAGGCTTCTTCTATGACTTTGTGGGAATCAAGCCAATACTTAGGCTTTTCATAGACCTGCTCCAACAAATACACCGTATAAATGTAGTTAAGTAGGGAGAAAAGATTTCCTACATGCATCACTAAAAGGTGCTTGGAGCATTGCGAAGACCAAACCACATCACCGTGCAAGCACATACTCCCCAATTTGTAAGAAATGGAGTCTTAGGAATATCCAGTCATGCATGTGGAATTGATTGTAGCCACTATAACCATCCAAAAAAGAGTACATTTCTCAGCCTACAACATCATCTAGCATAGTGTAATAGTCCCAAGCAAATACTTCAGCAAATTCCTTCAGCAACTCTAGTAAGTCATCTTGAAAAGTTTCAGGTAATCGGGCCCTAATTTTGACCCGGTGGGAGTTAACCTCATCATCCAAATTGCAAGTGATTAGCTGATCTTCCAGTACATAAAACTGTCGGGGCATGGAAATATCTTGAGGTGGGGGGGGGGAGTAAATGTTGGAGATCAGTAGCATCCAAAACTTGATCCGCAAGTGGTTCCACTTCTTCGATGAGAGGGACTACTGTACAAGTGGTCGGAGTCCAATTATCCATTATGGCTTGTAAATCAATTGCACCCAATGTTAACGAATCCTGGTTAGCATTTAAAACAGCTTCATCTGAAAGCCATGCGTGAAAGTCGTAGGGCCTCATATCATCCAAGGGTACAACATATTTTTGTTGATTGTGTTTGAAAATAAGTTTGTGTGCAGACCAATCCTATAACAGTATTGCCTATCTCAAGTGGGCCTCCTGAACAATAAGTTATAATCCAAACTTGATTCATGTAATTCCAAGACAACAAAAGTCATTTTGAACACTAGTCCCTGTAGGGTAATCGGTTTATCATGCACCAAACCCACTGGATGTACCCAAGATTGATCTGCCATTCTTACAAAGAACTGGACGGGTTCAATCTTAGTCCATCCTAACTTCCTACAGAGTGCAGCTATAGCAATATTAAATCCTGAGCCTCTATCAATAAATACTTGTGTTTTTTTTTGGTGTTTATACCATACCATAAATAAAGGAACAACATGATCCACCGTAGTATCATTTTCCGGGCTGATGGTTGCTGTAGCAGGTGTGCACGAAGATCCTGGACTAATTTGTTGCTGAAACTATCATCGAATACTAGGGACCAATGATAGAAGTTGCCCCAACAAGATAGTAATAGATTCTTTTGACAAAATATTCCACATAGAATCAAAATTCGGTGTACCCGGTATCAAGTCCAGTGTGTCCTCTAACGAGAATTGGACCGGTTCCCTCTCTTTTGGTGGGGTATTTTTTACTGTCTATTGGACCACCAGTATCGGATGAAAAAAGGCGGTTGGATCGTGACTTGGCCACATGCTAGCTTTAATAAACATTCTCTGTTGTTCTCGAATGCCTCGTTCAAAAATCTGAGTAGTCGGGTGCAAGTTCTTACCGAACCGCGTTTGAACTGCTGCTACTTGTGTATCTACTACAAAAATGTATACCATATTTTCCATTGGATTTTGTGGTTATTTTCTTCACTTATCATATTCAGATGCTTCTTTACAATGTTTGTGGATATGTTGAATTTCTCCATAAAAATGGCATCTCGATGGTGGAAGAGATGCACTTTAGATTGTCCTGAATTCCAACAAGGCTATCCAAAATTTTTTGGTTGTGGTCCTCTGTAATCATTGTAAGTTTGACAAGAGGTATTTCTGAAATGCGGTAATACGTAGTGGGTAGGCGGTTGTCTCTGCTCTTGTATCATGGCATTTACAATCAATCTAGGCTGTACTTTTGCATTATACAGGCAAGTTTGTGTAGAATGACTTGCCGTATTACAAATAACATAGTAAATTTGATTTAGTGCACAAGCTGAAGTGGTATGCACGGGGTTCTTACATTTAGTGCAATAGACTCTTTTCAATGGATCATTGTTTGTACTCTTAGAGGCTTTCAACTGATCGAGATCTTCGGTAAGACCACCAACCTTATGTTCTAACTGTAATGCCATAGCAATGACTACATCCAAGGTCATACCACCCACACATCGAATAATCATAACTTGTTTGAGTTGGGGGTTTAGTCCATTAGTAAACCATTGGGTAATAACATCATCCAGTAGATTAGCATGCCCTAGAGGCAGTTGTCGTAGATGAGTATGGAATGACATTGCATACTCTTGTACGTTATGGTGTGGTTTCTGTGAATTGTTTTGTAAGGACTTCTTCACTACCGATTGACACGCAACCACAATTAACTTTTATCTTCCCCAATTAACGTATTACATAGACAAGATCACCGGAATAACTTAATACTAAAAATAGTAAAGTATCATTACACTAGTATGAGCGAAACTTGCACCGAAAACGATCCACATGCGCATTGCCAAGACTCAATGTCGGGCGTCGTGCTTCTCATGTGCATCAGCTTCCCGCACACCTTTTCATTATCAAAGGGTTACAAATGTTACGCTACATCCTTTCAATGTGCATCCTTTCCAATTAAATTTTCGAATAATTACAATTACATTCCGGTGTCCTAACGGTCTTAAAATGATCTAGAATCTTAAAGACTCAATCCTTTTCATGATGCTTAGAATCCAAACTTTGATTTATTTTGTTCCAATTGAAATCATTCCATATGTTGAGTTACGGATTTAGGGTGTATCTTTGGAATCCACAAGTCTAACTAAGGCAAGTGATCTTTGTCTCACGCATAATAAGCATTAGCCATATGAGTGAGTTTCTTATTTCCTTTATTCTAAGTTTTGATTTCTCTTTCTCTCTTCATGATCTTTGATTTCTCTTTGAGATCCTCATAGATTGATATTCTTGGAAGGCTAAGGTTTATGGTTTCCTCATTTTCGTCTTTAATAACTTTAATAATAAATAAACCATACCCTTCCTCATGCTAACATGTTTTCAATGTCTATTTCTTCATTGAAACATCAAATATAGCAAAGATTTGTGCCAAGTCATAGCGTTTTAATGACTAATCTAGAAATCTCATGGGGTGTTAGGAATGAGGCCCGTTAAACCTTAATTCAAAGATCAATAATGTAGATAGCATTTGGACATATCATTGGAAAATCCAAATCACAAATTTCAGCTAGCAAGAACTTTCAATTACTTTCGTAAGTCATTTATTACCAAACATGTATGTGAGTGATTGGTAGACTCTTATAAAATTGTACGATCATCTTTTAACAGCTTAAAAATACATGAATCCAAGTTTTGAGTATAATTCTTCAACCTCTAATCTCTTCTTAAGTTACTTTGGATTGTTTAAAAGCTTACTACACCTAGTTTCCCTACTTATTTAGTAATTTTTTTATCCAATACTTCTCTATAGTTGTAAGTCGTTCCTCCATTTTGTTTAACAATTATGTCTGAATTATCACATAGTGATGCAAATTTGATAAATAGTGGTATTAGAGCATTTGGTACTCTTGGATGAAGCAAAGAAGCCATTTTAAGTTGATAAAGTTCTCAAGAAAGAAATTTTGGTAGACCTATACGCTACATTAACATTGAGAAGTGGATTTTCAAGGTAGAGGAAAAACTCTCAACACATATCAAGGAAAGAAGCTATAAGAAGGTAAAATTTTTAATTTTGGTTATTTTGATCAAATCGACGGTTATCAGGAAGAAAATTAGTGTACGGAATGTTTGGTTATGCTATGCAAAAAGAAAAGTTGGAGAAAAACAATTATCAACCTTAGAGATTTTGGGTTAGAAATTTTCTTATCGACAAGGTACAATGGGGATATGGAAGTGAACTTGATCCTAAACCTCAATATGTGGATCCATTCACTCAATCAAAAGCAACATGTGTGAGTGAGTGGATTGAAAGATATAGGAGAGTCATATTCATCCTGCCTTGACATATGTATAATACCATAATCTATCATATTCAAGACTTGGACTCATCCAAGAAGGTGAGGGATACTTGGAGAGATTATAATCCATCTTCATGAAGGATTTAAATTTTCAACTCAAAAATGACTTGAAAAATCTAAGGCAGGCTTCAAATAGTAGTATCAATGATTATATTCCCAAGGTAAAGGAGGTTGTATATGAAACATGGGAAACATCATGGCTAAAGATGTTACTTAGATGTTCATGTGTGGAAGTGCAAAAGCTTATCATCATTTATTTTGATAAGCTTAGCACAATACAATTAGCATGATTTCTTGAAGACGTAAATCTCTACTCTTGACTCTAATAATTTCAAATCAAAAAAGTTTCAAAGGCGGAGATTCAGAATTAGAAAGACGGTGTGAAGCTACCTTAGAGCAACAAAGGACTTCCAAGGTTAAATCATTCTTCATGGATAAGAAGAGCGTTTGATAGAGAGAAATCTTGGGTTTAACCTCATTAGCAACACTAGTCACTAGTTATTTTTATGTGGTATTATATGGAAATAGAGCGGGTGCTATGGCGTTCGGGCTTACAACTAGTGGAACTACCTTTCTTTTTAATTCCTGTCTTATTCAGGCACAAAGGGATGAACTGAAATCATTTTGCATGGGAAAGTGGGAACGAACGAGAACACCAAGGTAGTTAATATAAGGAGGATGTTGAAGCGAGGTGGTGATGTGTTTGGCATATGGCTATAAAATTGAGGTATTCATAAAAACCAATATTTCTAATTCAAACAAATGTTTTGACATAGTTTTGTTTACCTTCGACTTCTAAAATTTCAAGAGAAGAATTTCTATGTTTGACATTGTAGCTTTTTTATTAGGGACTAGAGCAAGTGGAGAATGCAAAAGAGAATATAAAGGCATCAAGAATAGATAAAAAGATTTAATTCTATAAAAAACATCGACTACATCCTAAAACGATTCAAGTTGGCGCCTTGATTTTGGTCTGTGATAACTTATTTGACACACAATATAAAGCAACGAAGAAATTGATGGGCTGGTTTATTCCTTATTTTGTACATTATGTGAATTAAATAACACATATGTTTTTGAAGGAACTAGATAATACCGTGTTCAAAGTGCCTTTTGTGGGGAAAATGTGATCTTTTCCAAAAGGAAAAATGAAGAAGTCTATGAAATACTAAAAGCATTGATGGAAACACCGATTGATGATGAGAAGCAAGATGGTGAGGACGACAAGAAGGACCAAGAAAGTATAACTAATGATAAAAGATAAGTATAATTTTTTTATTGAAATGTATCTAAAGATTTGTTTGATTTAATGATCATATTGATTTGCCTAATCATGTTTTCAAGATTTGAGAATAGGTTTATGAAGGTTCTAAAGGATGCAATTGAAGCGAATTTGTTATTGATGTGTTTTTAAATCGATGAGAAAGACTCGAAAAGAATAATATGTATGAGTTTTTGTTCCAAGTTGAAGTTTATTTCCAAGTAAATGGTGAACTAAAGTACATGGAATGAAGAAAAGATCTTTCACAAAGCTTTTTTTGACATTATCAATCCTAAAAACCCGACTTTTTCCTTTCACAAAAAGTTAAATTTTTTTCCACTTATAGTATGCATAAAATGATATACATAGACATATTTTTAATTATTTTACATGCATGTCTATGTGCACATATATTAGCATGAATCTGTGATTCCAAGGCACACATATGTATCAGTAAGTTAATTGTAATTTACAATCAATATACTTTCATTTTCATGATCATTTGAGTTCATATTTCCATGTTCTTGTGAAGTGTACTACTCACTGCCATATCTCTCAGTTTTCTCAGTCAGTTTGCAAAGATGTTTTCTCTGAGCTTGGTGCATCATTTTCAATGATTTAACTGGGTAAAGTTAGCTCTATAAGTCTACTTTAGGCTCACCAGTTTTCATTTCATTTGGGTGTTTCAATTTTCAGTTATGTTCAGTTGAAGTCAACACTATCTGTTCATTTTCACTTCTCTGTCAGGTACCCGACTTTTTTACTCATCTTGTCAGAGCTGTTTCTTAGTATTTACTTACCCAACTTCAATGATTTAAAGATTGTCTACTTACTGGTCTCATTACTCTAGCAGCCCGTGAAAATCGGGATGATGTCATCCGTTGTTAAACATCATTCTCAGTGTGTGGTTCATTATTTTTTATGACATTACTCTTGAAAGCTAGCTCTTTAAGTTAACTAGACTTCCCCAAGAGGAATTAATCTAATTGTTGTTGTGCTCAGAGAATTATGCAAAATACTGGACAGGTGTATGAACCAAAATAGCAAGTTCTTCACCTCTGAGCTAACTCCAAATTATCTGTTTTGATCTATCTTTTTAAGAGTGATCTTCCAAGGTACATAAGGTGTCTAATACATCCATTGGAAAGCTAAAAGGGCCCACCATATATTCTTGGAGTTCATTTGGCTGGTGTAGATCAAGGATTTTGCAACACTTCTTCATCTTCAAGCACATACCTATGCATCTCTTCACAATATTTGGACGAATTTTCATTATTTGATGATACATCGGCCCATCTCTATCACCTAAGATGCTTCTTTGCAAAGTGTCGAGAGTTCCATCTTTGTTTAGATCCTAGCAAATTCATCTTTTCAGTTTCTTGTGGCAAGCTACTTGGTCATGTTATTTCACATTAGGAAATTCAAGTGGACCTGATAAGGTTTCTACAGTGTTGAACACACCCCCTCTCATGAGACCAAAGGAAGTTATGCGATTCCTTGGTCAAATTCGGTGGCATGGTCAACATCTCTGGTGGCTCGCTCATGTGGCTATACCTCTTAATCGTTTGATTACCAGTAACCCTCACTAGTTTAAGTGGATGCAGGAATGTCAACTAGATTTTGATCCACTGAAAACTCTTCTTACACAGGCTTCTATTTTACAAGCTCTTAATTGGCAACTTCCTTTCCATGTCTTCGTGGATGCTTTCGATATTGCAATCGGTAGTGTGTTAATGCAGCAACATGACAAGTGGTTTTGTCTTGTTTACGTTTGGTAGCTGCTGAACAAAATTATTCCATTACTAAAGGAGAATGCCTTGAACTAGTATATTTGATGAAAAAATTCCGACACTATCTGCTGGGATGCAAATTCATCTTCCATGTGGATCATGCGGCCTTGGTTTATCTGGTATGCCAACAACATTTCGGTGGCATATTAGCTCGCTGGGTGTTGTTGCTTCAAGAATATGATTATGAGGTTGTACATCACCCAAGATAAGCACATGCTCGTGCAAATTTCCTTTCTCCACAGCAATGCCTCTTATTGGCATTGCTGATACCACTCCAACAATCTATGTGATTGATTCTGTTCAGGATGATTCCCATGCATTATGTGTGTGACCTTCGTATTATGACACCCTTATGATTTTTCTAACCAGCGGATGTCCTCCACATGCTATTTCAACGTCAACTCACCATAAATTGGCTATGTATAGTCACCGATTTCACATCATAGTGGGAAGATTGTATTATATGGATCCATCTGGCACACTCTTACGATGTATTCCACCACATGAAGTTGCTTCGATAATCCCAATGGCTCACTTCATTCCTTTTGGTGGCCATTTTGTGGTAGACCTTACATACCAAAAAATTGTGCATAGTGGATTATAGTGGCCCCACAATGCATCGTGATATTGCTACTTATGTTCAAGGGTGTGATGCACGCCAACGTTCTAGACAACCCTTACACCGGAATCATTTCTCGTTGCAGCATGTCCTCCCCCTTGAGCCCTTTCAAAAGTAGGGATTGGATTTTATTGGTCCTATTATGCCTCCTACTATTGTTACAAATCATCATTACATCCTTACCTGTACTGATTATGCTACTCATTGGGCCCAAGCTTGGGTAGTATGATTAGCAACTCCTCTAGTGGTTGCTAAATGTTTACTTCATGATGTTTGTCCTCGTTATGGGCTCCCTTTGGAGATTGTTTCTGATCAAGGCACTCATTTGCTAATACATGGTCTCAATGAGGTAACTTCTCAACCTTTGCACGTTTCATGTGATGATGCAGATCATCCCATTTCTCATGCAGATTTACATGATGCACTTGTTGATGAGAGAACTAACATTGAGGAGGCAAAAACTATGCCAAAATGGCTGGTGCAAACTTTGCGCGGTAGCAAATTAGATGCACCTCTATCATATCGTACTGGATCAGGCTCTCATTGTGCCTCTTTTGCATCAGGTTGCTATGGTATGGCTGCATCTAGTCTCTATGATGAGAATGAGCCTCTTTCCTTTGATGAAGCACAAAATTCAAAAAACTGGATGGCTGTTATGCAATCTGAATATGATGCTATAATGAAGAATGGTACTTGGTCTTTATCTAAGTTGCCTCCTGGCAAGAAGGCTATTGGCACTAAGTGGGTTTACAAGCAAAAGCGTAAGCGTGATGGAACAGTTGACAGGTATAAGGCTAGGCTTGTTGCAAAGGGTTATGCACAAGAAAGAGGCATTGATTTTGATGAGACCTTTGCACCTACATGCCGTATGACTACTGTTTGGAGCATCTGTGCACTTGCAGCCCATCATGGTTGGAATGTACATCAGCTGGAAATTAAAACTACATTTCTAAATGGTGACTTGCATGAAGAAGTGTATGTTTTTCAGCCCCGTGGCTTTGTGGAGAAAGGGCATGAAAACCAGGTGTGCACTTAAAGAAGGCATTATATGGTTTAAAGCAAGCACCACGTGCTTGGTATGAGAAGATACATGCCTATGATTGCACATGGTTTTGAGAATAGTCCAACTGAAAGCACCTTATATGTTAAGCGTGGTAATGATGTGCTTCTGATCATTGTTGTCTATGTTGACAACATGATGCTCACTAGTCCTATTGAGAAGCATATTGCTGATTTTAAGGCTCATTTGCATGCCTCATTTGAGATGTCTGATTTGGGGCATTTGCATCACTATTTGGGCAATAGACTAAACACATTTTTTTTAGCCGCGATTTTTTTTTGTGGAAGTTACTATTAAGCCATTAGTTTTATGTAGTATGGAGACATATGTTAGCTCCAAAGACATGTATGATACTTTATTGCCTATTTTTAGAGGTGGACACTCTAGCGTTGGTCCTAATGAGGCAACTTCTCAACCTTTATAGGTTTCATGTGATAATGCATATCATTCCATTTTTTATGTAGATTTGCATGATGCATGGGTTGATCGCAGAGCTGATATTGAGGAGGAAAAAACTATGCCAAAATGGTTGGTGCAAACTTTGCATGATAGCAAATTAGATGCATCTCTATCATATCGTACTCGTTCAAGCTCTCATACAACCTCTTTTGCATCATATTTCTTTGTTATGGTTGCCTCTAGTGTCTATGATGAGGATGAGTCTCTTTCATTTGATGAAACATAAAATTCTAAAAATTGAATGCTTTCTATGCAATTTGAATATGATGCAATAATGAAGAATGGTACCTATTCTTTATGTGACCTTCCTCATGGCAAGAAAGCCATTGGCACTACGTGGTTATACAAGCTGAAGCATAAGCGTGATGGAACAATTGGTAGGTGTAAGGCTACGCGTGTTGCAAAGGGTTACGCTCAGGAAAGAGATATTGAGTTTGATGAGACCTTTCCTCCTACATACGGAATGACTACTATTCATAGCATCTTTGCACTTGGAGCTCATCTTGGTTGGAATGGACATCAGCTGGACATTAAAATTGCATTTATGAATGGTGACTTGCATAAAGAAGTGTATGTTTCTCGGCCTCGTGGCTTCGTGTAGAAAGGGCATGCGAACCAAGTGTGGAATCTGAAGAAGGAATTATATCATTTAAACCAAGCACCACATGCTTGGTATGAAAAGATACATGCCTATCTAATTGCACATTGTTTTGAGAACAGTCCAACTAAGAGCACCTTATATGTTAAGCATGCTAAAGATGTGCTTCTGATCATTATTGTGTATGTTGATGACATGCTGCTCACTACTCCTCATGAGAAGCATATTGCTCATTTAAAGGCTGATCTGCATAGCTCATTTGAGATGTCAGATTTGTGGCATTTGCATCACTATTTGGGCATTCAATTTATGCAAGTTGATGGTGGAATGGCTTTGTGTCAAGCAAAATATATTGACACATTATTGCAAATTTTGGCCTTGAAGATAGTAAACCTATTGCCACTCCTATGAAGACAAGTTTACGATTGAGTCTTCATGATGATGGAGATGCATTTGACACTGATCTCTATCAGCAGGCTCTTGGATGATTGATTTACTTATGCATTACTCGGCCAGATATTCAGTTTGCTGTCTCACAGATGAGCACGTTTATGCATTGCCCATGTCTCAAGCATTGGCAAGTGGTAAAGCGTATCTTTCGCTACTTGAGTGGTATCCAACTACTTGGATTGTTTTATCTCGAGGAAATTACTACTGCCATATTTACATGCTTTTTCTAACTCTAACTCGGCTGGTTGCTATGACACTCATGTGTCCACAACTAGTGCTTGCTTCATGCTTGGTAGCTCATGTATACCTTGTTTGAGCAAGATGTAGCCTATTGTGGCCACTTCCTGTTGTGAGGCTGAGTATAGGGCAACTTTCACAGTGACTGTTGAGTGTGTGTGGCTCAAATGCCTTAGGTTGATTTGCATGTTGGTCAGTCTTCTACCACCGCCATCTTCACTGATAGTTATAGTGCATCGGTCGTTGTGAGGAACCCTGTGTTCCATGCTTGCACTAAACACATTGAGGTGCATTGTCATCATGTTAGGGAGAGGTTCCTTGGTGAAGAGATCTGCTTGGCACATGGACCCACACAACAGAACATTGCAGATCTTTTCACAAAGCCTCTGCCTAGGTAGAAGTTTGAAGCTTTCTGCAAACCTTTGGGCTTACGTGCTTTCATGGATTGATTCCACATAGCTTGGCACTTCCTTATACATGAGTGCCAGCTCCTTGTTCACCGCATCACTCCTAGGGGGATTTGTTGATATATTTAGGAACTGATGTGTGTGAACACACGAGAACCACAGGGGCACTTTTTTCCCCCTTGAGGAGTTTTTCCCCCCAGCTTGTATATATGCCTATTGCCTTAATGGGTTACTTATCTTTGTACATTGTATTGGTAATACATTTAGTATTGTGTGTTGTGCTCGAAGCTTCTTCTTCTTGATTGTACTATTTGTGTGCTTCTGCAAACCTCCAACTCCAACATCTTATAATACTTCGACATAATAGAATGTAGCGTGCTCCATTCTTTTGGCTTGAAATGTACAAGAACCACATAATCATAATCATACATTCTTTTGGTGATTCTCCCATCCTAAGCATTTTCTATATACAAGAAACTAGAAGAGCTTCACGTTTCTGCAAACAAATGCCAAAAATAAAGTACAAATAAAAATTCTAACCTAACCACTTAATTGAAATAATGGAAAAACTTTTCAGAACCTCTATCCAATCGTGTAATCATACTCTCTAAGAGGTGAGCTTAACAATGCTAGAGCGCCTTTTTGTCAAGTTGATAAAGAAATTGACTTCATGCAAAACGTTGTGCATTTTTTATGAGGTATGACTCCATTATCCAAAAAATCCATCACAAGCATTATTGACATGCGATACAATCCTTACTCATACACCATGAATGGATTAATTTAGGAAAAATAGACCTCTATATAGTTGTGCTCAAATGATGTAAGCATATGCCAGATGTCTAGCTAGCTTATCAAGTTGATCACACGCAAAGAGAGTTATCTGATTGTAATGTGTTTTGGAGGTTGCCTATCTTGTTTTCAATTTTACATTGATGGATTGTACATTGATGGACTCTACATTGGTTTCAAATATTGATTGATTGTACATTGATTGATTGACTATCATGTACCCCTTATCCACTTCTTAATGAGCAATCAAATCATACCTCTTAATGAGTCTTGATAGTGACATAAAGTCAAATCATACAACCCTTAATAATGGGCATAATCCATCTTCACAATTATCTAGATACATGATTTGGGAGGCATAATCACTCTATTTTACACTTATGATGTTTATATATTATAAAGGGAATGCTCTTACACTTCTGTGTTCAATGAATATGTGCTCCCTCTTTTCGACAGATGCATGGGAGCACCTGTCTCTAGTGATCTTGATAGACTTTGAAATTCTTTGTTTTCAGTGGATACGTTCATGAAGGGCCCAACCGATGTATATTCCAACCATGATGAGCTGCAAGTGCACACATGCTCGAAACAGTAGTCATACGGCATATAGGTGCAAAAGTCTCATCAAAATCAATGCCTCTTTCCTGTGCATAACCCTTTGCAACAAGCCTAGCCTTATACCTATCAACTATACCATCTAGTTTACACTTCAACTTGTATACCCACTTAGTGCCAATAGCCTTCTTGCCAGGAGGCAAGTCACATAAAGACCAAGTACCATTCTTCATTATAACATCATATTCAGATTGCATAGGAGGCATCCAATTTTCTAAATTTTGTGCTTCATCAAACGAAACAGGCTCATTCTCATCACAGAGACTAGATGCAGCCATAGCATAGAAATCTGATGCAAAAGAGGCACTATGAGAGCCTGAACGAGTACGATATGATAGAGGTTCATCTAATTTGCTCTCACGCAAGGTTTGCACCAGCCATTTTGGCATAGTTCTTATCTGCTCAATATCAACTCTCTCATCAATAAGTGCATCCTGTACATCTCCATCTATCTGCATCATCACATGAAACCTGCAAAGGCTAAGAAGTTGCCTCATTAGGACCAGCACTAGACTGTCCACCTGTAAAAAGAGGGAGCAGAGTATCATACATGTCTTTGGAGCTAACAGATGTCTCCTTAGTACATGAAGGCAATGGTTGAGTACCATCTTTCACAAAAACAACATCACAGCTAACTAGAATGCGTTTAGTCTGTGGGTGATATAGACGATAGCCTCTACTTTCAGAACTGTACCCAACAAAAATACATTGCTTTATCATCCAATTTTCTGCGGTGTTGTTGAGGCACTTATGCATATGCCAAACAACCAAAAACATGCAGATGATCAATAGATGGCTTGTGGTCATGACAAGCCTCATATGGAGTGATAGACTGTAGTACTTTAGTGGGACACCTCTTCAATACATATGCTGCACACATGATAGCCTCAGGCCAAAAACTATGTGGTAAAGCCTAACTTTTGAACATACACCTCCCATCGCCATGAGTGACCTGTTCTTTCATTCAGCAACTCCATTCAGTTGAGGTGTATACGACACTTCAGCCAGGAATGCATTAAAATGAGAAGACATATATTCACCCCCTTGATCAAAACGGAGGGTGCCCATTTTACAAGCTGACAGATTTTCAGCCAAAACCATAAACTGTTTGAAGCACATGAACACTTTGGGCTTAACCTTCAATGGATATATCCATGCATGCCTAGAAAAATCATCGATGAAAGTCATGAAGTAAAGATAATTCCCAAAAGAAGGTGTCTACATAGGACCACAGACATTACTATGTACAAGCTATAATTTCTGAGTAGCCCGAACTTAACCATCTTTTGGAAAGGACGAACGCTGCATTTCGCCCAAAATAGAGCCTTCAAAAACATGTTTTCCAGGTGCCTCAAGTTTGGGCAAAGAGGACACCATTTCAGATTTCTATAGGCATAGCAAACTAGCAAAATTTAGATGACCAAAGCATGCATGCCAAAGCTTTGCATCTGACATAGCCTGAGAACCATTTATTCCACATGCCAAAACATTTATAGATCTTTCATAGTCTATGAGCTTATACAACCCATGATATAAAATTCCAGAAGTAGTAATCACATCGCCGTTTGACAGATCATGAACTGTACACCTGTCATCAACAAATTTCACAACCAAGCCAATCTTGGCTAATGCAAAAAATGATAACAGGTTCTTCTTGATCCCTAGCACAAATAAGGCATTTGACAAAGTGAAAGAACTACCATCTCCAGTAGTCAAAATGATCTTACCAACTCCCGTAACAGGATAAGAGGAGTTGTTGGCACATGTAACAGTATTCCATATAGGGGCGGGCTCGAGTGAAGAGAAGAAACTGCGCTGCAAGGTAATATGTTTGGTCACCCCACTATCAAAATACCAAACATCTGAGTCTACTGCAGACATGCACTACTCATGAGAAGATGGTTCAAAATTGCAAACAATAGTAAACGCCCATTCTTCTTCGTGCACAAGATTAGCAGAATCTGTTTTTAGTGTACAGGCCTCTGCAATAACCGTTCTAGCCTCTTTCTTCTTTGCCTCTTTAAGAGCCAGTTTTGAAAAATTCTTTATGATATGATTATTCCCTTTATAGTAGTTATAAAACAATTTCTGCTTTTGTGATCTCTTCTCATCTTTATCTTCCTTCTTCGAATATGCAAAATTAGCAGATTTCTGCTTACTAGTTGAAGAGATCCATTTTCCTTTGCCCTTCTGACATGCCAAGAAATCTTGATCTGCAACTCGCATAATGGACCTTTTCTGCCTGGACTGATCTTCCTGCAACATAACACAGATTAACTCCTCAAATGATAAGGCATTTGGAGTGCCTTTCATCATCAACCGAAGAGTAGAAGCAAAACTGTGATATGAATCAAGAAGACCATTCAGAACGGTCTGCACAAGTGAGCTATCTGGTATAACCTCATTAGTAGAAATGAACTGTTCCTTCAAGTCCTTGATCTTTGTTAGGAAACTGTCCATAGAATCACCTTCATTCATGTGCTCACTTTCCAACTGTTTTCGGAGGTAAGCAACACGAGCCTCATTCCTAGCTTGGTACAATGTGGTAAGTGTATCGAAGCATCCTTAGTTGTTCTACAAGAGCAAATGTGAGGAATAATTGCATGTTTGATAGATAAAGCTATCAATGCATGTGCCTAGGCATCTCTACCATCCCAACGAATCTGCTCTATAGTAGGTGCAGCAGAATCCATAACATGAACAGGAATATGCAGAATATCATCATCTTCGACACCTTCTACATCAGCTTCAGTACCTACAGTTGTAATAGTTGTAGGTATGATAGGATGTTTTTCGACACCCTGCACAATGTTCCACAATCCTTTTGCAAACAACACATGTTGCATCATATAAGCCCATAACGGGTAGTTGGTACCATCCAACTTATCCTCAAAAACCAACATACTGAATACATAACTGCTTTCAACCATGGCTGGTGACTAAAATACCTTGATGCAGAAAATTGATTGTATCTCAAAAAGTTGAACAAAACTGCCTAGATAAATTCTGCTAGACATGTAGTAGACTTCGAGATGCTTATACTGGCGAATAGAAACTGGTATATACCTTTGGCACAAAAAGACAAAATAGCTCTCACACGCTGAGTATGCTAAGTATGCTCACCAAAATTCATGCGATTCTGAGACTACAAACGGAGGAGTGTCGATGGCGCCCTAGATGAAGCGAGGACCTGCTTTGATACCAATTGTTGGAGTTAGATGTCTGTGGAAGCACATGAACAACACACGAAAGAAGAAGAAGCTTGCAGCACAACACACAATACTGAATGTATTACTAGAGAATGTACAAAGATAAATAGCCCATTAGGACAATACGCATATATACAAGCCAGGGAAAAAAACCTCCTGAAGAGGGAAAAAAGTGCCACAGCGGTCCTAGTGTGTTCACACACATAACTACCTAAATATATCAACAATATACACCTCAAAAATTTATGCATGGACTAGAAAAGAATATTTATGTAGACCCAAGGATGGCAAAACAAGCTGAGGCAAGATGGCGAGGAAAATTTGAAAGAAATAAATGTTGGAACACTTATTGCAATCCTTGTTGATGGTGATGAGGCTTCCAAACCATTTTGGATAGAAAAGGTTTTAAAGGTTATTAAAGATATTGAGCAAAGAGAAACGGGGCTTTGATAGTCCATTGGATTACATGAAAAGTGGTAATGCATTCATGGGTAATTATAACTTAGAAATGGTATGTGACACCGGAGAAATAGGCTCAAAAAAGAAAAATAATATTCAAAGTACATCCACTCTTAAAATGGATGATGTGGATATTATTTTTTATGATTTTTCATTGACAAAAAGAGGGAACTTGATGAGAGCAACCATCAATATGATAAAGCAATAGCTTATAGAAGTATTTGTGATAGCTAATCATAGTAGGAAAACAAGAAGATTTGTGCATGATCGTGCCTAATTTGGTATGTAATTGGATGAGGATAGAGATCTTGTTGATATAGAAGAAGAAGAAGAAGAGAGCTCCCAATAGTCGAATACTGAATCACATGCATCTGATGATGGGGTTGTAAACATAGATCAAGAAATTTGTAGTTAATTTGAAAATCTATGATATTTTTGGTTATAGAAATGATCCAAACTACTTCACAAAATGATACCATGTTCTATTGCATTTTTTAGTCACGATCGGAGATCCCCATCAAACCCACATTCAATTTTTATTTTCTATATAAGATTTTTTATCAGTTTTATATTTCTCATATAGATCATACTTTGAGCTCCTAAATTTTCAAAAGATGACAAAAAATGTCAAAACATCACATGTCTTCACTTGATTTTCGAAAAGTATGTATACTAGTGTAAAGGGTTTTTAAACATAAGATGTAACTTTCGTGATTTTTTATGAGGGAGTTCTTTTTTTATGACATAGTTCTCATTTTTTATGAGTCACTATTACAAGGTGAATAACTACATGTATAGACTATGCGATTATGGTTTAGGTATTAGTTGATCTATTTCTTCTTCCTTATCTCATAAAGATAGTGCAAAATTCCTACTATAGAGTGCAACTATAGCAAAAACAAAATCATTTATCTAGATTCACATCTAGATATTTGTCTTACCCTTCCGATAGTCTTCTTTTATATATGTGGGAAAAAATCACATAAGAAATGAGAAAACAATAGACTTTATTAGTAATTTTACCAACATTATGTTTCCTTTAGAGGTACATAGTCAATAGAGTATCTCTCCCAATTTTTTATCAACATACTGCTTATATCAATTTATTATGGGTCTTGAGCCCTATTGCTTCTGCCACCTCCTACAATGATTCAACTCCTCCTTCTCATTGCATTTTTCTTTTGCATCAATATTTATTTGATGCTTTCGAAAAGCCTTTTGGAAATCCCATTACATAGTGTAAATAGCTTGAGCTCTCTCTTTCTCTCATTGTCTCTAATCTACAATAACTTCACTACTAAAGATATCTTCAATGACAATAAAGTTCTAGGACGTCAATTACTCTCTACTATCCTTTAATTGAATCGAGAGAAAAAGCCAATCAATAATGGTTTGGGTAAAGAAACTTTTCCTTTCCTAGTATATTTGGTGGTAAATCCTTGATAGGAGGAGTGAAGTGCCTTGTAGGTTCAAGTACACCTTATACTCATAATCATGAAGCATCAAAGTGTTGGTATTTCTTTTAAATAATTGTATTTTCTCCATGATAAGTCAAGATTCCAATGGAAGGAGGCATTCGCCTCTGGCTTGTCCCCAGCCAAGTGTTGGAGAAGTGCGGTCGATAAGTCACGACAGATCATGATTAGATCCACGAAGATGCTAGAGACTGTGCGGCGGGCTCGTAGAGAAGCTCTTTATCATAGACTCTCGCGGCTCGAGGAGGAAGTGAACAAAGGAAAATCTCAAGCCCAGAAAGGACTTCGAAAAATCAGAGCGCTGCTGAGATACGAGGAAGAGATACAAAGGAAAAATTTGCAAATTTTCTTCAAGGAGTGGTGGGCTGGCAAAGCTGACAAACCCACCAAAGAGATGTGCTGTATCCTCAAAAGGAAACACAACAGAGAATCAATCCCCTTATTGCTAGACGCAAATGGCAATGTATGCAATACGGAGGAAGATAATTTTGGAATCATTGAAGGGCACTTCAGGAGACTCCTGGGGACCTCAAACCCCCTCTCCCACCATAGAAGGGACTGTATGGCAGCCATATCTAGGCTTTCCCCCCACAGGATACCACTCAACCTTCAATCTCTGCTTCATGCCTCTATCTCTGAAGCCGAAATCATTGAGGTCATTGATGCCCTCCCTTCATGTAAAAGCCCGGGACCCGACGGGCTCACTAATGAGTTCTTTAAATCCTTCAAGTTGGTGGTTGCCACCCCTCTTCGTTTGGTTTGGCAAGAGGCACTCAAGTTTGGCGCGCTTCCTTCTTGTCTCAACAATGGCATTATCAAGTTAATTCACAAAAAAGGGGAAAAGAACAGAATAGAGAACTGGCGTCCCATTACAATGCTCCAAACAGGATACAAGATCATCGCCAAAGTCATTGCCAACAGAATCTCTTGCCACTTGAGAGTGTGGTTAAGCGAGGACCAAAAAGGTTTCATCAAAGGCAGGTCAATTTTGGAAACCATTATAGATATCTGGGAAGGTCTTGAATTTGCAAATGAGTCTAAACAAGAAGTAGTATTCTTCAAGATCGACTTTGATAAAGCCTACGACAGGCTAGAATGGGACTATATTCTACAGTCGCTACAAGATCTTGGATGTAGTCAGAAATTCACCAAGATGATTGCGACCCTTCTCGGAAACGCATCGACCCAAATTAACATTAATGGAAAACTTTCAAAGGTGATCAAACTTAGAAGATCTATCAGACAAGGGTGCCCATTGGCTCCCCTTCTCTTTGCCATTGCCACGGAAGGGCTTAGCAGGCTGGTGGAGCATCAGGTGGAAGCTCGTAACATTAAAGGCCTTCGTTTGCCGTATGACCACAGTCAGATCACCATGAGACTTTTTGCTGATGATATGAACGCTTTTGTTCACAATGATAGTACCAGCCTGGAGACGTTCTGGAAGTGTCTTGCTACCTTTTGTGAAGCCTCTGGATCCATAATCAACCACTCTAAGACCGCCTTTAGAGCTATTGGTGGGTCACAGCCCGACCTTCTCATTGATCATGGCTGTCAAATCATTCCGCAGGGCCAAATTTTTTGGCTTCTTGGGATTCCCTTGGGGTTTGGCGTCTCTATGGAACAGTGGTGGAACTGGGTGCTTGCCAAACTCGAAAACAAGCTTAACTATTGGAGAGGTATGCAAATCAATCTTGCTGGTCGTGCTATGGTTATCAACACGTTCCTCTTATCATCTACCATTTATTTCCTTTCTTGTTGGAGACCGAAAGAGCAAGATCTGTCCAAACTGGATAGTATTTGTAGAAACCTCCTTTGGACGGGCGACCACAATAGGAGGGGGGTGCCTAAAATCAAATGGTCCATCTGCACCAGCCATAGAGATAGTGGGGGACTTGGTATCTTAGACATTGGGTGCATGGCTAACAAACTGTCGGCCAAATGGATGATTAAGGCTTGGTGCAACGGGGAGGCCTCGTGGGCCAAGTTGATCTTCAGAAACAAGAATGAGTTGGCGCTCATGGGTTTCCCAAATTGGAAGAATCTTGACATCTTGACCTTGTTGTTTTCCCCGATCCCCGTCTTCCCAAAAGGCTCTAATCTGGTGTGCTCCCTTTGGAAGAGTTGGAATAAAGTCAAAAGCTTCACAAGAATAAGTGAAGACTGGAAGTGGGCTGCCGGTATCAGACAAAACGACTCTATCTGGTTTCCGATCCATGGCATCCGGAGTGTGGAATCTTGGAACATTCAAAATGCCAAGAAGCTATGGAACAAAGGCTTCAAAAAATGGAAACATCTCTGGAAACAAGACTCCAACCGCTGGATCAACTTTGAGGATATTGACCCTAGCATCAACATTTCGCATGAAGAATGGAACACTTTGCAAAGCAGATGTCTCGCCTGGGACCGACACAAAGTTCGCCTTCTCATGGGACACGACATGTCGAGCTCGCTTGGTCTCAAATGGCACAATGGGAATAGCCTATCAAAAATCCCGAACATCAAAGAAACGATCGACTATCAGGTTAACCTCAACAAAAAGTCTGCCTGTCATGGACGCGGCTTTGGTGGGACATGAAGTTCATGGCTATCTGGCAACCCCTCATAGAAATCAAAAAGTCTGTCCTCTTATGGCAAATTCTTCATCACGGAATCTGGACCAACCTTAAGGCTAGCAAAATTTGTGGGATCCCTCCCTGGTGCAAACGCTGCTACCGGTCTATCGAAGATGTTTCACACATCTTCTTTACCTGCCCCAACTCCAACAGACTCTGGCAGGTGGTTGGAAAGAGAATTAGACTTCAAAAACGTCTCAGTTGGCAGCAAGCCCTGCTGGGAGAAGCGATCGGCTGCTCCGCGACTCTCTGGAACGCCATCAGAGGGGAGGTCCTATGGAAAATCTGGCGGGAAAGATGTGCTTTCAACTTCGGTGACTCCCCCAAGGAGTGGTCAATTGAGAAATCGCTGTTCCTCCTTGGCAAAAGGATTGTCAACTGTAAAAAATCACCCCCCTTTAGGCATCATCAAGTACTCCTTTTGATTGATAACTAGCTTAAACCTAAGTGGGCCCCACATGAGGGTGATGAGAGGGTAATTAACCTTCTTTGTAATGTCATCTAATCTCTGTAAAAGCTTCCCCTGCTTTGTGGGATTTGGGGGGTCCCGTGGGCACTAGTCCCCTTCTCTTGTACTTTTCTTTATTTAATTCAAGTCCGGGAGAGTAGGCTTATGCAGAACTTCCTTTATATTAAAAAAAAAAGATTCCAATGGAAAACCTTTCTATTCCTCACTAGATAATCATATCTTATGCAATTATTGTGTGAGAAACATCCTACAATGGATCTCATCTACTTTGTAAATACAATGCCCATAATTTTTTGTACCTTCCTTTGCATGTGATTCTGAAATATAGATATGGTTATAGCCAACTTAAGTCAACTTGTCATATGGGTGGACAAAGGTGATGCTTTCATATAGCTTCTTATGCTTTTCCAAAAGCTTTTCCATTTGTGTAGGTCTATAATTCCTTTACCATGCATTTCTCCTTCTCTAACAAAAAATCTTCTTAGACAACAAGAATCTTGTAGTCCTCCACCTACAAAGACTCGCATGCTTAGGTTTAGGAACTCTGACTGATACAAATGCTATAGAAGAGATAGAGTGGATTAAAAGAATCCAAACAAAAATGCCAACAATAAGTTAAAGACTATGAAGTAGTGATAATATTTAATTTTGATATGACTAACTATACCAACACATTCAAAATGCTAATTATTTTAGTGAGTATGCGTAGCACTCAAATATGCCAGTAAACATAGAATGCTTACGAACCATATGTGTCACTGAGGATAGAATATTAATGATGATGATTAGCATTGCCACAATTGTTAGAAAAACTTGGGATTTTACATGTGTTTGGCCTTCGACACACAAAGCACTTGCTTGCATAGTCTTGGGTGCATGTAATCCTCCATGATTGTGTGTTGCATGCAACTAAAACATAGTTTTACACGTACTTCATGAAGAATGAAACTTCATATAACAGTGAGGATTAATTTTCATAAGAGAAAATCCTTTTTAAGATTAGTTTAACTCATCACAACTCAATGCTCACACAAAATGATACATTTGAGAATCTCAAGTGAACAAGATATTGAGTATACTGTTCATAAGTTTCCATGCCCATGAACATATTTTTATATGCATGTGACCAGACGGCATTTTCCACCACAAAACAAATCTATTAGGTTTATTCATAGGTAGTAAAAAAGCTATCAAATTGAACATCTATAGTTAGAGGCAATGAATTGCTGATAGAATATTTCTATTTTTGCAGCTTTAGAAAGCTATAGAGGGGTATATGATCAGTTGGCTTCTATTACTCATGTATAACGAGTCTCATGATTGGACATAGGTCTTGATAATTTATGGTAGTTTACTTTTTGATTCCTATCATAAGTTCCTCCTCAAATGAACCAAAATTATTATTATTTTTTTGCATCGAGCTCTTCAATATCATCCATCCTTTTCTGAACAAAATGGTCTCAATAAAAGTAGAAAAATCTACACCAAGACATTGATGGATAAAAATATCCTAAAAAGGAACTAGAATCTTATATCAATATCAAATACAACACAGAAAATATGCTAATTGGCATAGCTATGTCAATAGCCCAATATGTATTCTAGTTAATGTTGGTTGAATGCTTATTAGGACAACAAGTATGCTAACTAGTGTAGTAACTATGATAGCTAACATAGGATCTGTGTTAATTAGAATCGCACATATGGTAACTAGCACATTGCATATGCTAGCTAACATAGGGTCTATGCTAATAAGCACTACTATGCTAACTATCCCGATGAATATGCTAGATAACATAGTCTTTAACATAACTAGAACAACTAGCACACTAACTAGCACACTCCATATGCTAGTTAGTAATAACATTATGTTAGCAAGAAAAATCAATATGCTAGCTATCATATTGATTATGGAAGTTTGGAGAGACACTATTCTAATTATATCAATACGTATGCTAGCTAACATAGGCTCTACTTCCAATTAACACTACAAGTATGCTAATTAGAATAACTAATACTTAGATAATGCAAACTGGATTCTAAATAGTACAATCTATATGCTAAATAGTAAAATATGGTAGATAATATAAGCCCTATGCTAGTTAGCATAATTAACATGCTAACTAGAACAATATATATATGTTATTTATAGAAGACATTCTGTTAACTATCACAATTAGCATGATAACTACCATATTCATTTTGCTAATTAGGATGGCAAGTATGCTTATTGCCACAATCAATATGCTAGTTAACACATGCCTATGCTAATGAGCACAAAAAGTGTGCTATCTAGCACAATCTATATCTTAGCCATCATAGGATCTATACTAAGTAGCAAAACAAGTACAATAATTAGCACACTTGAAATGCTCATAAGTAAATGCATTATGCTAACTAATAAAATCAACATGATAGGAGGCATAATTATTATGCTAATTATGAAAGCCCATATGATAACTAGAATAATCAATATACTATTTAACATAGCTTCTTTGCTAATTAACATAGCTATTATGCTACTATATGAAGACACTATGCTAGTTATCACAGCTAGTGTGCTAACTAGCCTCTCAACTATGCCATATAGGAGAAACATTTTACTTAAACTATATTTGATTTTCTTATTAGAAGTATATTTAAGCTAAGTCAATGGTGCTAATTAACACAATCATTATGCTAATGTCTACAACAAATATGCTACCTATCATAAGAAGTATCCTAACAAGAATATATATTCACATTTTGTTGCTCCAATAGAAGGCAATGAATTTTAACATTTGCGGGGGTAGTTTGCCTCACTCTAAGTTTCTCTCACTAGATTTGTAGCTCCAAAATAGAGAATATGGTAAACATGATTGTAAGGAAGCTTGACCATTGTAGTTATATCCACTATTTCATTGATATACACATAGCATTGCATTCCATTTTTGGCAAGATGTGTAGTTCTCTACTCGCCCTTGAGGACGTTCCTATCACAAGGAAAGAAAATGATTGAGAAAATTAATCTCAATGCACATACTTCTCCATGTTCAATTAGGTGCAATCACTGCTCAAGCATTTTCCATTTATGTTCTTAATCTCCACTTGGTCCTAAAAAATAAAATAAGTTGATTCTCAATATCTATTTGATAGGTTATGCAACTAAACAAGAAATTAAATAGTTACTTACTAATAAGCATGCAAATGTAATGGAAATGATATTGCCTTCATTATAACTATCCTTAGAGAAATTGATAGTTTCTATTGTTTCTTTCTATGCTAAAATCCTCACGTCAATGTCTAAGTGCTAGTTACAATCTGTATCCTCTTGCTATTGGAGACTCAATAACAAATCCTTTTTTCACGATTTTTCCCCAACGTACTTATAAGGGTCGATATATGCATCGATAGCAAACCGTCGATATAGGCACCAATATAAGCATCGGTATGAGTGTCGATAAAAGCGCCTGTAATACTGACATGTATAGCGGTGCCTATACCGGCGTGTTTGCTGGGCATACCATCATGGATATCGACAACCGCGGTGTTTTGGCCATAGTGTGTTGTCTCTTGTTGTAGAAACATTACCATGATGTTGTGTATCAAAAGACAATACAATCTTACCAAAGAAAACCAAGTATATGTGATGTGTACTCTAATGGCAATCAAAACATGATTTCATATCGCAAAATACTATCGGACACAAAAGAGATGAGTAGTATGAACCATGAACCATGTACAAAAGACTTATATATTCCATAAATGAAGCATGTACAAGAGTGTGGCATACCACTTCCATATATGAGCCAAATACAAAATGTGGCAAAGTACTTCCATATAGGAACCGAATACAAAATTATGGCACACGATTGCCACATATGAGTGTAGTACAAAATTGTGGCAAAGCATTGCCATACATATGCTCAAACGAATCAAAGCCTTTATACCTACAATCCTACAACAAAGCATATGTAAAAAATAAGACAAATTTACATGATATTTATAAACAACAACTAGAAATACCAAACAAAGCTATAATTTTACCTCATCATAGATGCTCCCATGAAATGATGGCACCGCATCCCTCCAAGTCCTTCAACAGTGCAGCCAATCCATGGCAATATCCATAAGCTTCCTCGGTTCGCGTAGGAGGATGACGCACTGCCAACTCCTATAATAAATATGGAAAATGTAAGATGCACATACATTATGTGCTTAACAAAAACAAATTCAATAATTAAAATGATACCTACAAACTTGTAAGGCATAGTGTCATATCCGTCGCTACGGAAATGTGATGTTCCAACCGTATCTAGATGTGTGGCCGCCGCATCTGGCTGTTGATGATATCGATGAGGACTATGTTGCTGCTCATCGTAGATCCATTCCCACTCCTGAGCCTCTAACCATACAAGCTTCGATAAGCCTGCTCTGAAAGCATTGCGAGCTTGGACCACTAATGAGACCTCACCTCACGTGTCCTGTGCCAAATCCACTCTGAGCTAAAAATACGATGCCCAGCTACTCGTTGGTACTCTTCATATATCCACTCTATGATAGAAGATTTAGAATCCTTATCCAGTTTGCTCCATTTCAACATGATACAATCTCCAAATTGTATGGAGGAAAGCTATCATATGCATTGATGCATGGACTTCCGAGCTACATTGATCACCAAAGCTCCATCACGTATGCGAAACATCTTGGAGTCATCGTGGTCATGAGCTCCCCAAGGTGTACGTGGAGATGCGATCTGATCCCATTTGGAGATGTTAGGATATATATATATAAACCCTAAAAAGCTGTAGATCTATTTTTTAGATATTTTTGCATATATTCCATTGTATAAATAATAGTCATCCTAAAACTTTATTTAGGTTGTTTCGATGTGTAACAACTCAAAAACTCCATTTGTGATATATATATATATATATATATATATATATATATATATATATATATATATATATATATATATATATATATATATATCACAAACAGAATTTTTGAGTTGTTACACATAGAAACTATTTAGGATGTTTCTATGTGCAACAACTCAAAAATTCTGTTTGTGATATATATATATATATATATATATATATATATATATATATATATATATATATATATATATATATATATATATATATATATATATATATATATATATATATATATATATATATATATATATATATATATATATATATATATATATATATATATATATATATATATATATATATATATATATAAACCCTTAAAATTTCAAGTTCTATTTTTTAGATATTTAATTATTTATATTTTAGATATTTAGATTTTTCTATTATGTATACATACATTTAAATAGAATATTTACACATTATCATTTTTTTCCTATTTTCATATATATACATGATTATATAAATTAATATTAATCCTTAAACTTTATTTAGGATATGTTTCTGTGTAAAAACCTAAAATCCTATTTTTTATATATTTAATTATATACACACACACACACACATACATATATATATATATATATATATCGATGTGTGTGTGTATATATATATATATATATATATATATATATATATATATATATATATATATATATATATATATATAATTATTTACATATATATTTGTACATGTGTGTGTGTACATGTATGTATGTATAAATGGGTGTGCATGTATGTATGTGAGTATGAGTATGCATATGTGTGTGTATGTATATGCATGTGTGTTTGTAATATGCGTGTGTGTATATAATATATGTGTATGTAATATGCATGTGTGTATGTATCTATGTGTGTGTACACATGCATATGGGTGTGTACGTATGTATGCATATGTGTATGTTGTATGTATGCATGTGTGTGTGTACATGCATATGTATGTGTATGTATGTATGTATGTATGCATGTATGTGTACATGTATGTATGTATATGTGTGTGTTCATGTATGTATGTGAGTATGAGTATGCATCTGTGTTTGTGTATGTATATGCATGTATGTATGTATATGTGTGTATGTATGTATATGTGTGTATGCATATATGTGTGTACACATATGTATGTATATGTGTGTGTATGTATGTATGCATATGCATATGAGTGTGTATGTAATATGCATGTGTGTATGTAATATGTATTTGAGTATGTGTATGCATATATGTGTGTATGTATGTATGTGTCTGTGTCTGCATATGTACATGTAATATGTATGTGAGTGTGTATGTAATATGTATGTGAGTATGTGTATGCATATGTGTGTGCATGTATGTATGCATATGCATATCTATATGCACATGCATGTGTGTATGTATATGTGAGTGTGTATGTATATGTGCATATGTATATAATATGCATGTGTGTATGTATGTATGTATGTATGTGTGTGTACATGCATATGTATGTATGCATATGCATGTGTCTATGCATATATTTTGTGTGTGTACATGTATGTATGTATATGTGTGTGTACATGTATGTATGTGAGTATGATATATGTGTGTGTGTGTACGTATATGCATGTGTGTATGTAATATGTATGTGAGTGTGTATGTTATATGCATATGTGTATGTAATATGCATGTGAGTATGTGTATGCATGTGAGTATGTGTATGCATATGTGTGTGTATGTATGTATGCATACGCATGTCTATGCACATATGTGTGTGTATGTATATGCATGTGTGTATGTATTATGTATGTGAGTTTGTATGTGATTTTGTATGTAATATGTATGTGAGTATGTGAATGCATATGTGTGTGTATGTATGTATGGATATGCACGTGTGTATGAACATATCTGTGTGTATGTATATGTGTGTGAGTGTCTATGTAATATGGAGGTGTATATGTATGTATGTGTATGTATATATGTATGCATATGCATGTGTGTATGTATATATATGTGTATGTACATCTATGTATGTATATGTGTGTGTAAATGTATGTATGTGAGTATGAGTATTCATATGTGTGTGTTTGTATGTATATGCATGTGTGTATGTAATATGTATGTAAGTGTGTATGTAATATGCATGTGTGTATGTAATATGTATGTGAGTATGTGTATCCATATGTGTGTGTATGTATGTATGCATCTCTCTCTCTCATTCTCTTTCTATTTCATATATATCTCTCTCTTTCATCTCTCTATCATTCTCTCTCTCTATCTCTTTCATCTCTTTTTCTCTTTCAATCTCTCTCTCGATCTCTCCCTCTCTCTCTCTCTCTATCTCTCTCTCTCTTCCATCTCTTTCTTTCTCTCTTTCTCTGTCTCTCTTTATTTCTCTCTTTCTTTATCTATCTCTAGATCTCTCTCTCTTTCTTTCATCTCTCTCTCTCTCTCACTCTATGTCAATGAAAAAAAAACAATCACTTAGATGGATGTAATTGTTTGGATCATTGTCGTCAAAGTCCACTTAATGTTGTCCTTCGTGGAATTCCAAAGAACTGATGCAGAAAGCTCCTGCAAAACTAAGGAGAAGAGAAATTAGAAGAGTGAAAACACAAAGAAAGAGAAAGGATGCTAGACTCTGTGAGATACTTACCAAAGTTCTAGATCTAGAGAAAGAGAGAGGTGTGTGCAAAGAAAGAGAGGGGGAGAGAGCAAGAGAGACAGAGAGATATGTGTGAACACAATATGCTCAGAATGTAGTTCTCATGCGCAAACTCCACAATAGCAGACTTCGGTTCAAAACTTAGGAAATGTCAAATTTTTGCTCTTCGATCCGGTTAAAATGTTGCATTGGTATGAACATCGGTATGCGCATCCGTATGATCATCCGTATAAGCGTCGATAATTTTTGGATATTACCAACACTTATACTAATTCTCATACCGGCGCTCATACCGACTTTGTAGATTTTTGACATGCATATTGACCATTGATTTTCAATGAGTATAGCAACGATTAAGTGACCGTTAGTATTTCCTCCATGGATTTTCAAGCATTTTTAACAGTCATACCAAGACCGAGGCATGACCCTCAATATCAACAACGTCAGTATGCCCCTCATATGTTGTAGTGAAAAAAAAGGAGTGAGAAAATTAATCTCAATGCACATAGTTCTCCATGTTCAATCAGGTTCAATCACTGCTCAAGCATTTGCTCTTTATGTTCTTAATCTCCACTTGGTCCTAAAAAATAAAATATGTTGATTCTCAATATCTATTTGAAAGGTTATGCAACTAAACAAGACATTAAATATATACTTACTAATAAGCATGCAAATCTAATGGAAATGATATTGTGTTCATTATAACTACCCTTAGAGAAATCGATAGTTTCTATTGTTTCTACATATGCTAAAATCCTCACGTCAATGTCTAAGCACTAGTTACAATTTGTATTCTCTTGCTATTGGAGACTCAAGAACAAATCCTTTTTATCATTTGATTTTCTTGAAGCAAGAAGACAACCAAAATGATGCTTATAATAGTGGGCTGCTTTATCCTAACCTCATCTATAGACACTTGAGGTAAATTTTGATCCTCTCAAGATTCTTCAAAAGCAATTTTCAATCTTATGGCCAACAATCTTACATGAGTATTGTCTACATGAGAAAATATCCATCGAGTAGGGCCTCTATCAGCAAAAGTGCTTTTCAAGCCCTTCACAAGACAATCGGATGGCCTTCCATGTAGGTGATGTGGAGGCCATGTAACTTTCATGAGTGAACTATTATTCTATACAATCATCCTCCACTTTGGAGGCTAGTTGATGTAAATGTGGGAGTCCTTCACTTATGTATATGGCCATCTAAGAACCCTTTCTAATTGAGATCATTCATGTATTAAGAAGCAAAATTGTCTTAGTTAAATCACATACATGTATCATTTGCCCAAATAGCATGAGCTAAATTCCTTGACATATGGTTTTGTAATTTCTATTGTAGTTTCCATACTTTGTGGGTGTTTTTTGATACAGGAAGTCATAGTGAAGCATAAATTTCTTATATAATTATGGAAAAAATGAATAGCATTCAATCCTACAATCATTGTTCACTATGGGCTACAAAAAACTTAAGACCACTCATTTGTTAGGGAAATCCTCCCATTTGAACAACTTTGAATCAATTCCTTCATAACCAAGGGCATATAATTCATTAAATTTGATTATTTAATTGAAATTTTTCTCTCCACTGGATAGCATATCTTTGGTTCTCTGGAACACCCTACATTGGTGCAAATTAGGAGAGTTATATGGAAGATCCTACCCATAACCATCCAAAGCAATATAATGTGCCTATGATGCATTAATAATGGTAGGAAAAATGTAATGGAATCAATATGAAGAGAATGAAAGAGAGAGAGACAGAGAGAGAGAGAGAGAGAGTCAAAGACATAGAGAGAGAGAATGTACCTAAAGATGAAGCTAAACTAGACGTTGAAGTTGGAAAAATAACTCCATAGTTTTTACATCTTTCTACAAAATTGTTTTCCATATTCAACCTTACTTTTTGCTCACGTTTTGATGCATGTGTCACCTTCCTGGATATGCTTAGCTAGTGCAGACTTTGGGTATACCTTTCTTCATTTTTGTTTTATGAATTCGTCTTGCACTCTTTAGTAGTGTCTACAGTTCCACCAGATTATGTGGATTCCATTGATTTGAATTAGCATAAAAATTGTGTCACTTTAATGTTCTTCTATCCGTCTAGATAGATTCCATGATCTTTATGAATCACTAAAAATGTTCCTCATAAGAATTTAAAAGACCACTGCTCAATAACATTTGGTAGAAAATATCTATAAAGAACATAAGATTAAAAAAATATGATTAACTACAATTGAATAAACCATACAAACCGACTTAGTAAAATTCAATATTTACTTAAACAATGATGGAAAATGTATGGTTTGATTGGTAAGCATCAGATCTTTTGTCAAGAAAACATTTTGGAATTTTTTAAAACACGTATGTTTCTTAATTTTAAAATCAGGGATATGATCCTTCCAATGACTCAAGTGTGTGTGTATGTATATGTGCAAGTATGTATATGTATATGTGTATGTTTACAATTGTATGTGTATATGTGTATATGTGCAAGTATCTATATTTATATGTTTGTGTATGCATATGTGTGCATTTGTAAATGTATGTATATGCATATCATATATGTGTGCTTTTGTGTATGTGTGTATATGGGTTTATGTGTGTGTGTGTATTGTTTATATGTGTGTATGTGTGTGTGTGTGTATGCATATGTGTGTATGTATGTGCATGTGTATCTATGTATCTATGCA
The DNA here is from genome assembly GCA_020310875.1 of Ceratopteris richardii. NCBI lineage: Eukaryota > Viridiplantae > Streptophyta > Polypodiopsida > Polypodiales > Pteridaceae > Ceratopteris > Ceratopteris richardii. The sequence continues at coordinate 121,275,163 of CM035425.1, read as the reverse complement.
TATGCATGTGTATGCATGTGTGTATATGTGTATGTATGTATATATGCAAGTATCTATATGTGTATGTGTATGTGTATATGTCTATGTGTGTGTATGATTTTGTGTGTACACGTGTATATGTATGTGTGTCTATGTATATGTGTATATGTGTGCATGTGTGTGTATGCATATGTGTGTATCTATGTGCATGTACCTTTGCTCATTTGGTCGCTCCTTTCCTTGTTCACTTTTGTTCACTCGTTTTCTTTCATTTGCTCGTTGGGTCACTCCTTCACTTCTTTGGTCACTGCTTGGCTTGTTCACTCTCGCTCTCTCACTTGATGAGTAATCATGTTTTTTTTCAAATTCATGGAGTGTCACTTATGTGATGCTAAAGTATCGCAACCAGTTTGCGCTCATTGCTAGGAGCATCACTAGTGTCGATGCTCATAGCCATGAAAACTATATGTGTTGCTTATGCAAGGTTACTAATCACTAATCTGATGCGCTCAATTTAATTTTTTTATTTCTATTCTACAGTGTCCCGTATATGATGCTATCTAGCGGGACCATTGCATAAGCAACTTCCACCACTTTTTTTCAACTGGGGGCATTGTTATGCCCCTTTATTCTTGTAGTGATTGGAGTTAACTCATGTGCATGCTTCTACAAGGTTCTCGAGCCCATTGTGCACCAAAGGCATTTGCACAATAAAATAGAGATAATTCTCAACACTCTCCTATTCTAAGGATTTTGTGCAATAATATGCTGGTAGGGTATGTTCCACTTTGAAGGTAGTTAAGGGATGGCCTTAGTCCATTCTTATGCTGATATATTTAAGTTGTGATGTGTGTAAACACACTATGGCCATTGGGGCACTTTTTTCCCTCTTTAGTAGGTTTTTTTCCCTCGCTTGTATATACACCTACTACCCTAAGGGGTTACTTACCTTTGTACATTCATGTAAACATAGATAATATCTCCTTTGGAAGTCTCCTTTTTTCTCACCTCAATGATTGCGTGACTATTTTACCTTCATTTAGAGAAGCACAAAGTTAATTAGAACAGAAGATATGACTACATACATGCATATGCATACATACATACACACATGTATACACACACATGCACACATGTATGCACACACATGCACACATATATACACACACATGCACATACATACATACATATGCATACACACATAGGTGCATATATACACACATGTGCATACATACTCACATGCATTCGTATACACACTTGCATATGTATACATACATACACACATGCATATGTATATATAAATAAAAACAAGCACGCTCACATGCATACATATACACACATACATATGCACACATACATATACACACATACACATATAGGTACTTACACATACATACACACACATAAGACACACATATACACTCATATGCATACATACACTTACATACATACATACATATACACACATACATACATATACACACATACACATACACATATAGATGATTAAACATGCATACACACACATGGACACACACATGCACAAGCACATATAGATCCTTACACATACATACACACACATAGACACACATATACATATACACATATGCATACAGATACTTACACATACTTACAAACACATAGACACACACACATACACTCATGTGCATACAGATGCTCATATGCATACATATGCTCATATGCATACATACACACACATGCATACACATGCATCTGCATACATACATATACACCTACACATACACACACATATGCACATATACACACAAAGACACTCACATGCATACATACATACATAGACATGCATACACACACATGCACATACATACATATGTATACACACACATACATACATACACACATATACAAACATATATAAATGAACACATATGCATACACACACTTACACATAGATACTTGCACAAATACATAAACACAGATAGATATACACACATACACTCACATGCATACATATACACATATACACACATACATACATACACACACATGCATACAAACACGCACATGCATACACATGCATATGCATGCATTCACAGACACATGTATACACATACATGAACATACATACACACATATGCATACACACACATAACTACACACATATGCACATATAGAGACACAAATGAACTATACAAACACATTCATACACACACACACACACATAAAAACACATGCATACACACACATGCAATCCTATTCATACACACACATATACACACATATACACACATATACACACATATACACACACACAAACATACATACACAGACATATAAATACACACACATGTGCATACATACACACATTTGCATACATACTCACATGCATTTGTACACACACATGCATATGTATACATACATAAAAACAAGCACATGCACACACATATGCATGCACACACATATGCATATACACATACAAATACAGATACTTGCACATACATATACAGACATAGAAACACATATAAAATCACATTCATATGTGCACTTACATTCAAAAATACATATACACACATACACATGTTAAGAAAGATGGATGGACACCACGAAATGAGTAGGTAATCCACTAAAAAGTAATCCACAAAACTTGAATTTGAATTCAACTTTGGCTCTCACTAAAAACTAATCCACTAATCTATGAGATATTCCCTCTAATGAATTCATGTTTTTCCAATCCAACTAACTCCACGAGCTTAGTGGCCTTTACAAATATTCCTTCAAGTCAATTTGACTTTTGCAAATAGTAAAAGATAAAGACTTCATAGGAATGGTTCTTATGGGACTTCAAATATTTCTCATAAGATCTTCTCATTCCTAGCCAAGTGTGTAGGCTTCGCATTTACACCAACAGCTCCCCCTCAAGCCAAACATCTTAGCTTGGTCTTCTTCTTGAATCCTCTTGAATGTCCTACAATCCAATCATAGCTTTAAACTTGCAAAGTTTGGTACCATCAAGTGCTTTGTTTAATAAGTCTACACATTGCATATTGTTTGATACATATGCCAACTGAATTTCCTTGCTCAATATCTTTTCTCTCACATAATGATAGTGGACCTCTATATGCTTGGTCCTAGCATGATAAATAGTATTTGCTGCAAGATGTAATCAACTTTTATTATGTCCAAAAATCAATGGAGATATAGTATGCAAACCCAAATCTGCATATAGCAATCCGATCCATATGGATTCTTGAGTGGCATTTGCCAATCCTCTATATTCTGCTTCTATTGAAGATAAAGCAATAGTAGGTTGCTTCTTAGAGGACAATGATATAGGCTTGTCACCTGCAAAAGATAGATAACCTGAGGTACTCCTTCTATCATCTTTGCAACCTTCCCAATCTGCATCTGAGTATATCTTGGTATCCAAATCTAAAGTATAAGGAAAATATAAACCCTGATTTTGAGTCCCTTTAAGGTACTTCAAAATCCTCTTGGAAGCTTCCAACTGAGGTGTCCTAGGTTTGTGCATAAATTGGCTTAAAAAACTTACTCCATAAGCAATATCAATCCTTGTCAATGTAGCATAGTTTAGGCTTCCCATTATGCTTTGGTATCCTGTGATATTTTCAAGCACATCACCTTCATGAGCACTTAATTTTTGGTTTACCTCCATAGGAGTGCTTGCTACCTTGGCATCCTGCAAATAAAATTTCCTCAACATGTCGTCCACATACTTTCTTTGTGTAATGTAAATTCAAGAGTTGGTATAGACTAACTTAAGTCCAAGAAAATACTTTAGTGGCCCTAGATTACTGATTTTGAACTCCTTCATCATTTGATTCTTAATCTGCTTGATGCCATTAGCATCATTACTTGTAAGTATGATATCATCAACATACACACATAGATATATCACCTCTAAATTACTTCTGTTAACAAACAGAGAAGTATCTGCTTTACTCATGATGAATCCTTGATCCTGAAGGTATGTAGTCAACCTATGGTTCCATGCCCTAGGTGCTTGCTTCAATCCATAAAGAGCTTTATTGAGTTTAGACACATATGTTACCTTGCTTGGGTCGTCATAACCAAGAGGTTGAGACATGTACACCTCCTCTAAAATCCAACCATTTAGAAATGCATTGTTTACATCCAATTGATACATGTTCCAATTCTTTGATGTAGCCACACTTACCAATACCCTGATGGTTGGCATTTTTGCCATAGGTGAGAAGGTTTCTTCATAATCAACTCCTTGGGTTTGTGCAAAACCCTTAGCTACAAGTCTAGCTTTGTACTTGATTATTGTTCCATCAAAATTTTTCTTGATCTTGCAGATCCACCTAGAACCAATTACCTTCATAGTCTCCTTCTTTGGCACTATCTCCCAAGTATTATTCTCTTTGAGTGCTTCAATTTCTTCATCAATAGCTTCCTTCCATTCTGTCTTAGTCTTTGCCTCTTTAGATGATGATGGATCTTCAAGTGAAAAATCTTTGGCAACATAAATAGAGTGTTTAGTAACTAAAAAGTGTTATACCCATATTTGATTAGCTTCTTGCTCTCCCTTTGTGATCTTCTGATTGCTTGGTTGGATGATTCAGGTATATCCTCCAACTTCTTCATCTTGACTTTGCCTTTGGATTTCCATGCCTTGAATTCCTCTAGGTTGCTGATGTCCTCATCATCTGATTTGATGTCTTCGGTTTGGCTCCTCCTTGGTGAGGCTTGGAAACTCCTCTTCCAAGTCATAAGGAAACTTTACTTTCCTGCATTCACTTTCAAACCAAGAATCATTCTCATCAAATACAACATCTCTACTGACCATAAATCCTTTGTTGGAAGGAATGTAAAACCTGTATCCTTTATGATTCAAGTCATAGCCTATGAAGATGCACTTCTCTGCCTTAGGGTCTAGCTTACCTCTGATTTGAGATGGTATATGCAAATAAGGTACATATCCAAAGATGTTGCAATGATCAAGTGAAGGTCTTCTACCATGCCATGCTTCATATCGGGTCATCCCATTAAGGGATTTCGATGGCAATCTGTTTACAAGATGAGTGGTAGTAGATACACTCTCTACCCACAAATAATTAGATATTTTTTTCTCATTTAGCATTGATTTAGATGTTTCAACAGTTAATCTATTTCTTGTCTGTGCCACCCCATTTTGCTCAGGGGTATACCTCGTTGTAATTTCTCTTTGATTCCTCTATCCTACAAGAATGCATCAAACTCATTTGAGAAGTACTCAGCTCCTCCATCTGACCTTAGCCTCTTTAGGCTTCTTCCTATTTGATTTTCAACAAAAGGAATATAAATCTTAAAGCAACTGAATACTTCATCTTTGTGCTTCATAAAATATAAGATAGTCTACCTACTGAAGTCATCAATGAAAGATACATAATACCTTGATCCAGAGATTGAGGGATCCTTACTTGGTCCCCATACATCTGTATGGACAAGCTCCAAGTAGTCCTCATGCATATAGCCTTTCTTTGAGAAGGGTAACCTATGAGATTTTCCAAAATAACAACCACCACAGATCATGTGTTGCCTGGATACATTAGGTATCCCAAGCACACATTGATCTCTACATATTTGCTTTAAGTTTCTCTCACCAATATGTCCTAATCTCTTATGCCAAATTTCAAGCTTTCACAATGTTTGATCTTTATAGCTATAAAGTGCAATATTCCTTGTATCTTCAAGTTCAAAAGTAAATAATCTACCTATCTTTTATCCTTTGGCAATTCTCTTGAATACATGTTTGAGATCCTCCAAAAATGCTCCATATTTGTTGAACCTGACCTGCAAACCCTTTTCCACAATCTATCTAACACTCATTAAATTCTTGGTAATTATGGGTACATATAGAACCCTACTCAACAAATTTCTATTTCCATCAGAGGTTTTAACATTTCCTACCTTGATCACTGAGTGCTTGGTATCATCACCTATTTGTACTTGATGTTTTTCCTTAGGTTGCTCAAGGTTAGAGAGAAGAGCTACATTGCCTGCCACATGGTTGGAGCATCCTGAGTCAATGTAGAAGAGATGGTCATCATTCATACCTTGCTTTGAAGTCATATTCATAATTAGAAGAGAGTCCTCTTGTTCTTCTGTGTAATTGTTGTAGTTTTTCCTTCATTTATAGCCTTCTTGGTAGTTGTTGTTGTAGTTGTTATTGTAGTTGTTATTGTAGCCTTGATGATGGTTGAATCTTCCTCTTGATTGTGTATATCCACCTCTTTGGAATCCTCTACCTCTCTGATTTTTGAAGTTCTTGTAACACTCATCTGTAGTATAACTCGACAAACCACAAATATTGCATGGGGAAGAGTTGGAGGGTGTCCCCCTACCTTTCTTACCTCCTCTACTGCTACCTCTTGAGTTTCTACCTCTCCCTGCATAGTTGGCTTGATAGGTTTTACCTTCATCCTCAATTTTCTTGCTTTTCCCTTTCTCTTTAGACTTGCCTTTATCTATGTATAGGGCAGAAGAACTATTACCTCTTGTTGAATCTTATTCTGGTTGAGATTGGCTTCATGGGTAAAGAGTTGCCCCATGAGTGTGGTAAGATCTAGATTGTGCATGTCCATGTACAAGTCCATGGTAGTTGTGAAGCTCTCCCATTTGTCGTCTGCTTTAATACCATTAATTACTTGTTTCACAATCTGATCCTTTTCAGTCTCCTCTCCTATGCTTGGCAATTGGTCAGCCAAATCCTTGACTTTGGTCACATACTCTGGCATGCCTTGCTTGGGTTGCTTTCTTTCCGTGGTAAACTCAATCCACAATTGGTTCTTCCTAGCCCTTGTGTTGGAAGAAAAATATGAAGGCAATGTTTCCCAAGTCTCTTGGGAGGTCTTGCCGTTCCTAATGTGTGGAAGGAGAAAATCGGAGATTGAGCTAAGTAAGTATGACCTTGCTAATGCATCTTTGGCACACCATGAATTGAGTTTTTCATGCTTCTCTCCTATAGGTTTTCCTTTGCTTCTGAAAATGGGCATCTGCTCATCTCCTGAGATGTATCCATAGAGGCTCCTTCCTTGCAAGTATTTCTTCATCCTCAAGAACCATGCTTGATAGTTGTTCCTATCCAATTTATCAATGAAAGAAGGAACACCATCTCCCATTTTACCTTACCTTTGCTCTGATACCACTGTTGGGAAAGATGGATGGACACTCCAAGAAATGAATAGGTACTACCAACTCCTGCTTTGTACCAACTTTCTTTCACTTTAGAGTTGCATAGAAGGCCCTCATAGCTTTCCAATGACACTACATAAGTGCCTATGTACTTTGGAAATGATACAAGTAAAGTTTTATTCAAAATACACTACTTACCAATTGTAAATCCATCATAAACTTTCTATTTTTTATCACACACCTGCTGCTTGTTAAGCTCAATGCATCTAGTACAGTAGGAATTAGAAAA
>CM035425.1:121062758-121260258 GCA_020310875.1 Ceratopteris richardii | reverse complement strand
AAGCCCAAGGGTGGGGAGGCCTATAAATAGGTGCCTAAACTCATTTGTTCCTCCCCATGGTCTTTCTTGTGGAACTTTCCTACAGGTATGCTCCTTGACCTTACTTCTTCATTTATGTTTTACTTCCTTTTTCATACTTCCATGCTGCCCGAGATGGAGGTGGTCTTCCCGTTAGTTGTGTGAGTTCTGAGAGAATGCATCCCTTGCTCGACTTGAGATGTAAAACTTTTCGGTCCATTAGATGTGTGTCATGATGCTTCAGAAAACTTATGGGTGTATGTATCTGTGCTATCATATGTATGTTCCATTGAGTGTATATGCCTGAATACGGAAGAGAAAGAGAGATAGGTCGGCTGCTGACGGCACAGATGAAGGAGAAGAGAGCTTTGACCATGTGGACAGAGCGGGCACGTGAGGAAGAAGCGCTCCTGCACTAGAGAGATATGATGGCTTCTAGATTCACGTAGATGTTATGGCGGCGCCGTAGAGAGAATCAGAGTACAGATTGACGATGCGCTACTGATGATTGTACGTGTCGATAGGCACAAAGAGAGTGGTACACGGCGGCAGAATCAGGTGGGATAGAGAGAGATGCCCTGGAAGATGACTCACAGGATTAGTAGATGGTGGCTCTGCTGATTGGCGTAGATGACCTGAGAGAGAGAGAGAGAAGTGCGACTATGCCCATCAGAGAGAGATTTAGATGGACATAATCGGCATCGCAGGAAAAAGTGGAGGCTTGCGCACAGAGAGAGAGAGAGAGAGAGAGAGAGAGAGAGAGAGAGAGAGAGAGAGAGAGAGAGAGAGAGAGAGAGAATATACGTGAGAGAGAGAGAGAGAAATGATTATAATTGGTCTTTTTCGACGTAGAGACAGGAGAGTGACGGAGGAGAAGGAGTCGACGCCTGCAGAGAACTCGACAGTGAGAGGAAGTCGGAGTCGGTGCTACGTATCGAGGAGAGAGAGGCATAATCCGATGGTGGCCCTCTGTTGTACAACACAGAAGAGAGAGAAATAGAGTCTCGCGGGCACCGTCGGTGGTAGAATTTAGGTAGAGAATCCGATTGGAGAGAGAGATAAAAAGATAGAGCATGTTCAGAGGTGAGAGCACTGAAATCACGGAGCGACATGGCGGCGTTCGCTAGACAGAGGATGGCAGGGTTTTGTGTGCGCAAGAAAAGGAGAGAGAGATATGGCTGTTCGATGGTGAATTTGAGGAGAGAGAGAGATTAGAAAGAAGGTTGTTATAGCGTTGCAAAACAAACAATGATAGATGGTGAGATTCAGCATGCATACATTGGTTCAAAACCAAAATCACATGCATATGATATTAAACGCGCAGAAATTGGACATTGCTACAGAAACAAAAATATTGATTTATCACACAGATTAAAGAAAAAGAGGAAGGGTAAAGCTCCTCCTGAATTGAACTGCGAAGTCATGATAAGAGACCACATTAGCGATGAGAAAATTTATTTGTCCTCATTGATAGATGGATTTCGGTTGTTTCCTTTCCTGGTCATAATTAATAATCAATAGTTTTGTGGTTGATGATATTTTCCGGTTTATACCATCAAATCTGTTCTTTTCTGATGGTAAGACTCTACCGATTGAGAAGATCTTTTACATATAAACCCAATTTATTGAAATTTGGCAAAAACAAAAGCTTTGCACTATTATGTGTAACACACGCCGGAATATGAACATTATGTCATCGGTAGTATGATGATTATGCAATAAACACAAACTTACACAAACTTATGCACCATTCTTTCCATTCGTTCTTTTGAAAAAAGTTATTGTTACTTATGTTTATATGTATGGAGGAGGAAATGGAAGAGGGAAGAAAAGAAGAGTTTAGAGATATGCATATGTCTTTTTTCTCATATGACAAATAAATTTAGTGTTTTTTTCCAAATGTACTGACAAGAGTACAATCCCCGCCCCGTGGTCTTTCTTGTGGATCTTTCCTACAGGTTATTGAGGTTTCTCATGATAGAAGCATTAAATGAAGTGAAGAGTTGAAGATTGAAGACCGAAGTAAAGAGCACCCCATCCTTTGGATTGCCCTTGTGGATCGTCTCCTCCAGCTTTATGCAGTTTTTGATTATCTGAAGTAAAGAGAAGGAAGGCCATTGCGGAGGATACTTGAAGAAAAGAACGGACCGAAGTAAAGTTGGAAGAAAAGCCTGGACCGTGAAGACCGAAGCGGAATCCTGTGGGCGATTTCTCGCACTGTAGCGAGGGGTCTAGTTTACATTGGCCGGCCCGCACTGTAGCGGCGACTTTTATATTGTATCATCGCACCGCACTGTAGCGGTTTTATTGTACCATCGGCCCGCACTGTAGCGGCCTGTTTGTATCATTCATTTTATTGGAGGCTTTAGTTTCATTTCCGATTGTATCTTCGAGCTTCGTCTGCATCCCGTGTTTCACTGCAGTATCCGATCGTCTCTTTCCTGACGCCTACGGTCCCACGCATACGCACACACGTCTCCACTCTTCCGAGGGGCAAGGGGCCCTACGAGGATCGCACACGCTCCAGAGAGCAGAGGCGAGGCGCCCAACGCGCAGACGCCGCTCGCAGGACAGCGGGAACGGTGCACCAGAGAGGGGCCTGATCCAACCCCGGCGCCGGCAGTTATTGAGGTTTCTCATGATTTGAAGAAGCATTAAATGAAGTGAAAAGTTGAAGATTGAAGACCGAAGTAAAGAGTACCCCACCCCGTGGATCTCCTGTGTGGAACTTCTTTCCAGGTTTATGCGGTTTCTGATTATCTGAAGTAAAGAGAAGGAAGGCCATTGCGGAGGATACTTGAAGAAAAGAACGGACCGAAGTAAAGTTGGAAGAGAAGCTTGGACGTGAAGATCGAAGCGGAATCCTGAGGGCGGTTTCTCGCACTGTAGCGAGGGATCTATTTTATATCGGCCGATCCGCGCTGTAGCGGCGGCGTTTATATTGTATCATCGCACCACACTGTAGCGGTTGTATTGTACCATCGGCCCGCACTATAGCGGCCTGTTTGTATCATTCATTTTATTAGAGGCTTCAGTTTCATTTCCGATTGTATCTTCGAGCTTGATCTACATCACGTGTTTCACTGCGGTATCCGATCGTCTCTTTCCGATGCCCACGGTCCCACGCGTGCGTACGCACGCACGTCTCGACACTTCCGAGCGCAAGGGGCCGCACGAGGATCACGCACGCTCCTGAGAGCAAAGGCGAGGCACCCAGCGCGCAGATGCCGCTCGCAGAACAGCGGGAACGGCGCACCAGAGCGGGGCCTCATCCAACCCACGCGTCGGCTTCCTGCAACGACCTCCTTCTTCCCGACACCTGAACGCGACGTGAAGCGAGGCGGTTTCCCGGTGATCCTCGACGCTTTACCAACTCCTTGAGAAGAGAGACTTTGATCATCCACTTTTTGCATAAATTTAGATCATACGAGTGTGCACTTTTCTTATTGACGCATAGATAAAGAATCTACTTCTCAGTCTAGATCATAACAAGAGGGAAAATAAAATGAAGGAAATGATTGATCAACAGTTTAGAAGATATGAATAGAGAATCAAAGAAATAGAAATTAACATGAATGAATCTATAAAATCAAAATTTAGTATTGTGATGACACTAATGCAAACTATAAATGCGATATCTGATACTATTCAGTTGATGGGCATAAGCATTAAAGACCTAAAAAATGAAATGGATTCTAAGATTTCTGAATTAAAACATAAAGTTGACATGTTGACAAACCAAGTTAATGACCTACAAGTATGGAAACGTGATAATGAGCATGAGGTAAAAGTCCGAAGCATATTTGCACAGAAAGAGTCAGTAGGCCTTAGAAAACCCATGCCTAGAGTGACACCTAGGAAATCAAGTTGGGATGAGAAGAGAACTATACGTTGCTTTTGGTGCGATCAGTTTGGACATGTGTTTTGGGATTGTCTAGCATATGAGAGTGCATGCAGACATAGACTTGTAAGTGAGCATGAAGGAAAAATTTGTAAATATCAAGAGCAAACACCTTTGCATTTGAATGTAGGAAAAGGTGGAATGAGAGAATATTTTGAAGAGACTAAAACTAGATCGAAATCAATTCAAAAGATATGGAAACCAAAAACTCATGAAGATAATAGATATGATGAACAAAAGAGCTTGCTAACTATTGAGATTCAAGGGAAGCCAAGTGAGGAAACTAAAGGTAGACAAATCAAGGTCGAGAAGCAAAATATTGAGTAGATTTTGAGAGAACAAATGGAAATTGATCATAAAAGAGAGTGTGAAAGAGAGAAATCAAACAAAGATCAGAATGTATATGTATCATTTGATCCGAACCTTTTAACTAATGAGAATCTATTTGATCAAGAGAATGTTGCAAAATTACAGTCTCAATTAAACTTTGACAAACAAATTGAACACGAAAAGAGTGAAGAAGAGATTGGAGAAGATATAAAATGTGATAAACGAGTTAACAAAGCAGAAAAACAGTAACTTGATCATATTATTGCGCAAATCGAGGGAAGTGTAAAGACAACTTCAAAGACTTCTAAAAGTATGAAGAAGAGTAAGAGAAGTAAAAATTTAACCTTCCAAGATATATTTTCAAATATTGAATGAGGATAGAAGAGAAATCGTAATAGAAATATATGGAAATGATCAAGAGTTATTGGATGATGATGATGACTAAAAGATAATGATTGATGATGATTGATAATGATTGATGATAATTGATTGATGATGGTTAATGATTAGTGAATGATTATAATTGAAATGACTAATGAATGATTGATGTATGATGATGAACGTTGATGAAAGATGAATGATGATGAAAGATGGTTTATGATCATTGATGATGATGATTATGATGATGATGATGCTGATGATGACGATTCTGGAGGATACTAATGACATTGAAGGATGCTCATGACACTGATGCTAATACTGATGAAGAATGATAGATCATGAAGATGAAGAAAAGTTAGATCAATCAATGATGAAGATGAAGCAAAATGATCAGGTGAAACGTTTCTGATTTGAAAGCTGTTTTCTTTCTGTTAGAGCATATGCATTGCATTTGTGTGTATGATAAAGATATGTATGGATTTATGAAAATCATAGAGAATGATGATAGCAAATATCTCTTATGGCTTTGCATGAGGCATGAGCAACTAGGAGTTATATAAATAGGATCAGTTAGTGGACTAGAGACTTTTGGGAGTGAAAGCTTGGGAATGTGATGGCATGCTTAGACCGAGTGCGTGTATATGCTGATTGATTTGAACACTTAGTGATTGGGAAACTTTGGATCCTAGTATTTATTTCTTGCGAGATCTTACCTCCATATATATCATGATTTATGAAAAACATTCATACTCAAGCCAGCTTATATGTGTGTGTATGTCGTTGGTGCGCTACGATGGGCTAGTAGGCGGGTGGAACCACCTTGGTCGGGTGATCAAGGCCACGAGCCATAGCTAGTTTCGTCGTAGGCCTGATCTATCTATTGTCATGCGCCTGTATGGGTCGGTAGGCGGGTGGAGTCACTCTGATCGGGTGGTCAAAGCCACGAGCTGACGTCGATTTCATGCAGGGCTGATGTTGTGTATATCGTGCGCTATGTCGGGTCGGCAGACAGGTGGGGTAAGCTTGGCCAAGTGGACAAGTCCATGAGTCGCACCCGATGTCGACATAGGCCGATTTGTGAAATAAAGATAAAAAGAATAAATGCTCAGCTGAGATGAAGTGGAAAATAAAGAAAGAGAAAAAGAAAAATGAAAAAGAGAAAGGAAAAGAAAGAGATCTAATGGAGAGTTGGACAAGTAGGAGATAAATAGTGGGAATCGAGGTATATTCTACAAACTAAGTTAATAGATACATATGTATATGCTAGTACTTAGAATGAGCAATTGGATCTGAACCAGTTGAATGAACAAAAGATCTAGAAAGCCGACGATTTATTCATGTGATTACTTGTCAGATTGCAGACGCAGAAACATAGTATGATGTTTGTGAAGCTTGAATCTACCTAATTTTCTAAAATTCATACTAATCTTTATAAAATTTGCATGACTCCATGAGATCATGATTTGAGTTTTGAAAAGAAAAACATAAAAAGTGTAAAGACATTTCAAAAGAACCATGATGCTCTTCTGTTGGATCTTGTAGGTTGGCCCATCGGGACGATGTGCAGGTTTAGCGGGGGCGAATGTCGAGATGAAATCCCGCAGGGAGTGTGCAGTGATTTTTTTCAAAAGTTCATTGTTTTGTGAGTTTTGTGTGATGTTTTGACTGATGAAGGGGTATATTTCATGCATAAATTGGCAGAATTGATTAATTGTGCGATGCGAAAACAAGTTTGAGATGTGTGTTAGAACCATGCGTGTAAATAACAGACATTAGACCCATGAAAACTTTAGGTTTGACCCTTGAAACTAACTGAAAATGTGGGTTTACCCCATGAAAAATGAACTTGAACCCTTGGAAACCCTTGGAGTTTAGGCCGAATGTAAATAAATCCTTGAATTGGCGAGCTTGAGATAATTGTGAGCAAAACCCTAATTTTTGCGACTAAAAACCCTAGGTCGGACCCTTGAAATTGACGGTTATCCTAAGTGAAACCCTTGAAAATAATTAATTTTGTATATACAGTGTGAAACAAAACTAAAAATTAAAAAGGACAAAGTCAAAAATAGAATTAAGAGATGAGATTTTTTAAGAATAGTAAGTGAACATGCATGGTCGTCTGAAATTGGAAAGTTGGTTAAGGAGGTTGGAAGTTTCTAGAGGAAAGCCCAAGGGTGGGGAGGCCTATAAATATGTGCCTAAACTCATTTGTTCCTCCCCGTGGTCTTTCTTGTGGAACTTTCCTACAGGTATGCTCCTTGACCTTACTTCTTCATTTATGTTTTACTTCCTTTTTCATACTTCCATGCTGCCCGAGATGGAGGTGGTCTTCCGGTTAGTTGTGTGAGTTCTGAGAGAATGCATCCCTTGCTCGACTTGAGGTGTAAAACTTTTCGGTCCATTAGATGTGTGTCATGATGCTTCAGAAAACTTATGGGTGTATGTATCTGTGCTATCATATGTATGTTCCATTGAGTGTATATGCGTGAATACGGAAGAGAGAGAGAGATAGGTCGGCTGCTGACGGCACAGATGAAGGAGGAGAGAGCTTTGACCATGTGGATAGAGCGGGCAAGTGAGGAAGAAGCGCTCCTACACTAGAGAGATATGATGGCTTCTAGATTCACGTAGATGTTATGGCGGCGCCGTAGAGAGAATTAGAGTACAGATTGAGGATGCGCTACTGATGTTTGTACGTGTCGATAGGCACAGAGAGAGTGGTACACGGCGGCAGAATCAAGTGGGATAGAGAGAGATGCCCTGGAAGATGACTCACAGGATTAGTAGATGGTGGGTCTGCTGATTGGCGTAGATGACCTAAGAGAGAGAGAGAAGTGCGACTACGCGCATTAGAGAGAGATTCAGATGGACATAATCGGCGTCGCAGGAAAAAGTGGAGGCTTCCACACAGAGAGAGAGAGAGAGAGAGAGAGAGAGAGAGAGAGAGAGAGAGAGAGAGAGAGAGAGAGAGAGAGAGAGAGAGAGAGAGAATATACGTGAGAGAGAGAGAGAAATGATTATAATTGGTCTTTTTCGACGTAGAGACAGGAGAGTGACGGAGGAGAAGGAGTCAACGCCTGTAGAGAACTCGACAGTGAGAGGAAGTCGGAGTCGGTGCTCCATGTCGAGGAGAGAGAGGCATAATCCGATGGTGGCCCTCTGTTGTACAACACAGAAGAGAGAGAAATAGAGTCTCACGGGCACTCTGGGTGGTAGAATTTAGGCAGAGAATCCAATTGGAGAGAGAGATAAAAAGATAAACATGTTCAGAGGTGAGAGCACTGAAATCACGGAGCAACATGGCGGCGTTCGCTAAACAGAGGATGGCAGGGTTTTGTGTGCGCAAAAAAAGGAGAGAGAGATATGGCTGTTCGATGGTGACTTTTAGGAGAGAGAGAGATTAGAAAGAAGGCGGTTATAGCGTTGCAAAACAAACAATGATAGATGGTGAGATTCAGCATGCATACATTGGTTCAAAACCAAAATCACATGCATATGATATTAAACGCGCAGAAATTGGACATTGCTACAGAAACAAAAATATTGATTTATCACACAGATTAAAGAAAAAGAGGAAGGGTAAAGCTCCTCCTGAATTGAACTGCGAAGTCATGATAAGAGACCACATTAGCGATGAGAAAATTTATTTGTCCTCATTGATAGATGGATTTCGGCTGTTTCCTTTCCTGGTCATAATTAATAATCAATAGTTCTGTGGTTGATGATATTTTCCGGTTTATACCATCAAATCTGTTCTTTTTCTAATGGTTAGACTCTACCGATTGAGAAGATCTTTTACATATAAACCCAGTTGATTGAAATTTGGCAAAAACAAAAGCTTTGCACTATTATGTGTAACACACGCTGGAATATGAACATTATGTCATCGGTAGTATTATGATTATGCAATAAACACAAAGTTACACAAACTTATGCACCATTCTTTCCATTCGTTCTTTTGAAAAAAGTTATTGTTAATTATGCTAATATGTATGGAGGAGGAAATGGAAGAGGGAAGAAAAGAAGTGTTTAGAGATATGCATATGTTTTTTTTCTCATATGACAAATAAATTAGGTGTTTTTTTCCAAATGTACTAACAAGAGTACAATCCCCACCCCGTGGTCTTTCTTGTGGAACTTTCCTACAGGTTATTGAGGTTTCTCATGATTTGAAGAAGCATTAAATGAAGTGAAGAGTTGAAGATTGAAGACCGAAGTAAAGAGTACCCCATCCTGTGGATTGCCCTTGTGGATCGTCTCCTCCAGGTTTATGCGGTTTCTGATTATCTGAAGTAAAAAGAAGGGAGGCTACTACTGAGGATACCTGAAGTAAAGAGCGGACGGAAGACCTGGAAGAAAAGCTTGGACTGCGAAGACCAAAGCGGAATCCCGAGGGCGATTTCTCGCACTGTAGCAAGGGATCTAGTTTATATCGGCCGTCCCGCACTGTAGCGGCGGCTTTTATATTGTATCATCGCACCGCACTGTAGCGGTTTTATTGTACCATCGGGCTGCACTGTAGCGGCTTGTTTGTATCATTCATTTTATTGGAGGATTCAATTTCATTTCCGTTGTATCGTTGGGCTTCATCTGCATTCCCTATATCACTGTGGTATCCGATCGTCTCTTTCCGACGCCCACGGTCCCAGGCGTACGCAGGCACGTCTTGACACTTCCGAGGGGCAAGGGACCCTACGAGGATCGCGCACGCTCCAGAGAGCACAGGTCAGGCGCCCAGCATGCAGACGCCGCTCGCAGGACAGTGGGAACGGTGCACCAGAGAGGGGCCTGATCCAACCCCGGCGCCGACTTCCTGCCCGACCTCCTTCTTCCCGACAACGCCTACACCGACCCTTACACCGGCGTCGGGGCAAAATTGCACCCGTTCATTTTCCTCGGTAGAAGCCTCGGTATACCCCCGATATGTTGTAGTGCAAAGAGAAATTATTCATGAGTTTTACTTCCTCAAAGTTTATGCCAGTCTTCTTCCTTCGAGACATAAATCCGTCAATGGCATATAGAAAAATAGGCACATTCTACAAGCACCTTGAATGTGAACCCAAAACGTATGGACAAGAAAATTTGTTTTTCATGCTAGAAAAAAGCATATCCAGGTACATTATCACTTCATTGGCGAAAATGTATTCGCTTGTGATATTGATCTTCTTTATGTGAGGGGTTTTGATATTTTCTTTAAAGTACTTGAAGCAGAAAAGTTGAAGAAGAGTCCAAATATGTTAGGATCCTAGGATATGAAATTTATCTTGAGGGGTAGTGTTGCGATATCAAGCTCAACATGTGACGATGGAGGATGACACTTATCAATTTTCATTTCCCTAACATGCATAGTGGTTAAGATAATATATGTCAATGATAATTTATGGTAAGCTTGACCAAATGTATCTAACAACAGTGATAGTATATTTGTTTTCTTGTAAACTCACTCATTCGCATATCTTAGGGTTCTTTTTATGTAGTGCTCTTTTTATATCCTGTATTGGTTTCATTGTTGTATTAGATCATTCTTGTATATTCTCTTTAAGTAACACAATAACTAGACGAAGGTCATTTGTCCTTGCCTCAATATATGTGTGATCCTCCATTCCTTTGAGAGAGTGTTTGAGAGACCTCCTCCTTATCTCCTTATTTTCAGCATGATTTTTCTTGTAGTAGGTGTAGTAGGAACCATTCACAACCAAGAGATTGAAGATCATCATCTTCAACACCATGTGCATCAGATGTAGTAGAACGTTTTTCAACATATTTCACAATATTCCATAGCCCATTCGCTACCCATACATGATGATGCATCATATATGCCTACGATGGATAATTAGTATCATGGAACGTTTCCTCAAAAATAAACATATGGAATCCATGATCGCTTTCAGCCATGGCCAATGACTAAATACCCAAATGCAGAATAATTGAATATATGTCAAAAAGTTGATCTAAAACATCCAATAATATGTGTTTTACCTCCACACTGTTTTGGTGGTGCTGTAGTGTGCTTTCAGACCATCCTCGCTTTGTAAGTTTTCTTAATATAGTTTATGTTTCTCTCTCCACCAAAAACAAAAAAAACGTTTTGGATGAATTTTGTTCACTGATTGAGGTAGCTCTGTGCTATCAACTGTCGGACCCTCTTGAGCGATTCGTTTTCCTGCGCATTCAAAAGAAATATGGTGTTAAATCTCAAATTTGAAGGAGGGAACATTTGAAGAAGCCAATGCCAGATTTATCTTTCTTGCTTATTTTGGCAGATTTATGCATTATTTGGTTTTAGGAATCGAGCTCGACCCTGATTTTGAGATTCACTGATATTATCAATCTTTTTGTCTTTTACGTTGAAGATGGAAACCTTTAATTTTCTTGGCCGGAGGTCTTTTGAGGACATTGGTGCAGGTGCGCTTTTAATGTTGTCTCCCTTTCTATCTAAGTGGTGGCTTCTTGAGAAGTTGAGAGTTAGGAAGCAAACAGTGCACACTTTCTTTAGTCTTGTGACAAACCAATGCGATTTACAGTCTCCTCTAGGGAAGAATGTTATATATTTCTGCATAATCAAATTTTGGACGGGCATGGAAAACAAGAAGTACTACCTATGAATTAAAACCATGGCGAGAGCAGGATATGCATGCATGGACACGAGCTAGGGTTTAAGTCGGTTCTCTCCCCTCCTTCCTCTGTGTTTTGGTCACGGGCTCTCGCACCCCCCCACGAGGGGGTTCTCTTTCTTGGAGTTTTGTAGTGTTACAATGTATCATGTCTTTGCATGAAGCACTCAGAGATGGACTCGTGGGTTCCTCTATAATGCAGAATGGATTGTTTGGTGTTCTAAATGCGATGATGAACCCTACTTTTGACCCTGACAATGTGAGAACCTTGGTCGCTAGTGCGATTGTTAATACATCTCCGAGCGGTGAGCAACAGGTAAATCCGAATCAGGCATTTTTGCAGCAGAAGTAGCTAAATGTGTCTTACACGAATGTCATCCAGTCCTAGACAGGAACGTTTTCTATGTTTACTACTCAAGGTATTCCTGGTATGCTTTCTCCTTTTGCTGTGAATAAAGTTAACAAGGGTAAAGAGAAGATTGAAGGGGATGACAGTAATACCAGGGTTTACCCTGAACATACCATCAACCTGGATCCGGAGGTTGAAGATAGAGATGACTACACTCTCGTCATTGAAACTAACTCATTGGAGAATTGGAACAATCATCTCTTTGAGAAGGTGGTGATTGGTTGTTGTCATGGACCTAGGCCGACTCAAGAAAACCTAAGAAATTGGATGAGAATTAACTGGAAAAATAGAGGTTTGTTTGCTAAATGTATACAGTATTTGCCCAATAATTATTTCCTGTTCGTTTTTGAGGATGCTCATAATGCTATGGAGGTTATTGCAGAAGGTCACTGGATAATCAGAAATACGCCTATTTCCTTTTTCAAGTGGTTTCCTGGCTTTAACCTAGGGGGGAATAAACCTACTAAAGTTTCTGTTTGGATTGAACTCCCTGATATTCCTGCTGAATATTACCCATGGATTGAACAATTGGGAAATCTGTTAGGCAAAGTGCTGGGACAGAAACCTAGAAATGGTTTTAATCTTAAATGGGATCCTCAAATGTTAATTGAGATTGACCTATCTAAAAGTATTAAACCCGTGCTTATCTTAACAAATTCTGAAGGTTTCAAACTACATGAACAAGAAGTCTTCTACAAAAAATTTGCCTAATGCTTGTTTTCATTGTTATAAGCAGGGTCACTTTATTAAAGATTGCCCAAGTCTGGTGACTAGTCAAGCAAAAGAAAATAAAGGTGAGCCCTCTAAGAAATAGAATTCAGACAATCTGAAAGAAGAGGCTATCAAGAAAGTAATACTGGGAAGGAAGGTTCCTTTCTTTAATAGAAGGAAATCAATGAATTCTAGTCAAAAACGTGAATTACTTGTCAAGAAGGTTAGTAATCCTTTTCAGATTCTAGAGGAGCAGAATGTTTGTGCTAAGGATCCTACAGGTAATGATTGCAGCCAAGTTGATAAGGCTCTCTATTTTGATGGCAATGAATTTAACCAAGGGGAAGCTAATGGGTGGACCACTATGCGTAAGAGGGGTTCGAATAAATCCAATACCCCAAGAAATGATAATCATTGTGATTCGGTTTTGTCAGATGATGATGAGACTAACACTATGCTTTCTACAGATGATGTTTTTAGTGAAGAGTTAAATAAAAATGATGAGGAAATCATGTTACAGGTTGGAACAAGTTTCCCTACTGATGCTGATGTTTCCATGTCCTTTGAGAAATCCACAAGTCCTATCCCCAAAGAAAAGGGTAAAACTAAAAGGAAGGAGACCATCAGATCCTCCAACTCCGCTGTCAAGCCTCTGAAGAATCACAAGAAGTGATGTGGTTTGCTTTTTTTTCTATCCTTTCAATTATTATGGATAAATTATCAATTTTGTTTCTTAATGCTAAAGGAATCACTGATCCTATTAGATGCAAGATAATCAACAATTGGTTAAAAGACTCCTCCTTTATGCGAGACTTTATATGCTTGCAAGACTTTAACCAGAAGCGGATGTCATTGATGAGTTTTGAACAGCTTGCACAAAGAAGAATATTATATATTTCTGCCGAATCAAATTTCGTACGGACTGCAAAACAAGAAGTACCACCTATCCCACCTTAAGCTTGTGATGGGTATTTGTGTCATCCGGGGCCCCGAAGGCCCTCTTGTAGAAGCGAATGGCAACCACATCACGATTGCCTAGAATACTACCTTTATTAATACAATGTCAACGATGCATCTCACTCTCTTTCTACTCACAAATCCGATCAACAAAGATATCTTGCAAGCGAATTATCTTGGCAGCGAAAAGACGGAAAAATCGAAGCTTAGGGTTTCGAGTGCATTTGCTGTGTGCCTTCATGCACGTGGTGCTGTCATCTCGTTTTTCTTTATTGTTTTTCTGAGTAGTACCACACCCTTCTAAAGTCTATTTGCTTCTTTCTTGCTCTCTGCCTTTGGGGGAAGAGATCGTGGATTCAAATTCAGATCTCGCAGCTATTGAGGGAATTGATATCATGTGGATGGTGTCTCAAGTTCCCAACAACGTGCCTGAAAGAGGTTTATCGTCACCCATGCCTTTTACCCCCGATGATAATATGCTTTTCTGTCATGATCTGGAGGTAAGTCATTTTCTACTCCTTTCTGCATGGGTTCTAACCAAATCGAAGGGTCTCTCAAGAAGACCTTTGCAGACGCATTATGCACCGACTAAAAACCTACTCCTTTCTTTAATTTCGCTAGAATGGGAATTGAGACATTCACTAATAAGGGCAAAGAAGTGCTATCGTTTACCTCGGACTGTTTTATTAATGGTGTTAGACAACTGTCTGATTCTCTTGATGAATCCATGCTTGTGATAGATAGAACGGCTTTCAACAATTGGCAACAACAACTTACCGAACATGTTGTCATAGGATTGTGTCACGGTTCCCGACTCCCACAAGCTGTTTTGAAACAATGGATTCATAACAATTGGGAAATCATGGGACTGGTCGTAAGGCAAGTTCAATATCTGCCTAATGGATATTTCCTATTCTTTTTTGAGGACTCCTGTAATGCTTTAAGGGTGACAACAGAGGGACAATGGCTTAAAAAATAGACGTCCATTTTCATTTTTTAGATGGTATTCAGGATTCAATCCAAAAAAGGGTCCCCATTTGGGTAGATTTTGCGGACTTACGCGTTGAATTCTACCCTTGGATTGACAACTTATGCTCCCACTACAAGGAATATGGGCGTATAGTGACGGTTAAGGCGACATAATTTTGTCGCTATAAAATTGCAACATGCATTGTAATTAGCATCGCACGCGGACCGTCGATTAAACGACACATAACACGACGGTTTTTGCGACTTGTGACGCGACGGGATTGCGACGCTCCCATACAATGTCGCTAAAACGACGCTATTTAAAAGCGTTGCATAAGCGACGCTTTTCTGCATCGCATAAGTGACGATGCTTGCCGTCGCATAAGCAACGCTAAAAGATGTCGCTTATACGATGACAAATAGCATCGCTTACACAATGGTCTGTTGACGGACAAAAATTAAAACGTTGGAGGCTCTCCGATCGGCATTTTCACGCATCCGATGGAAGAGCTCTCCAACGTTCGCAATTGCGCTACGCTAACGAGCTGAAGCAAGTATATGCAAAATTGTTGTTTTGCCTAAGCTCTCTCTTATTGTCTTCCTCTATCTCTTTTTCTCTCTTTCTACATATTTCTCTCTTTGAATTCTATCTCTCTCTCTGGATCTCTCTCTCTCTCTCTCTCTCTTTTCTTTCTCTCTTTATTGCAGGTTATTCAAGAAGCTAACCAAACAAAAAGTATGGCTAACATTTGTAAGTACAATTTCTATTCTTTGTAGATCATTTGAATTGTATTATTTTCATTACATAGCATACTCACAGTTATTGATATGCACTTATACACTTATACATGATGAAGATGCACTTTCACACATATACATATATACACATGCACATACACACACATATATACACACAGATACATGTGCACATACACTTAGACATACACACATATACACATGCATATGCACAAACATTCCTACAACCACATAAAAAGTCTTACATGCATGCATTATTGCATATATATATATATATATATATATATATATATATATATATATATATATATATATATATATATATATATATATATATATATATATATATATATATATATATATATATATATATATATATATATATATACACATTAACATATATGCAAATACATGTATATGCACATCCACATGCATGCAGATGGATGCAAATGGAAATGCATCCACATAAACATGCATGTTTCATACATATACACATGCATATACATATATACATATACATATACATATACACACATATACATATACATGCATATACATATACACACACATACATATACATGCATATACATATACACACACATACACAAGAACGTGCACATACTCATACACACATATACACTTATACATGCACATGCACATACATACATATACACACACATACACATGCACATACATACATATACACACACATACATATACTCTTAGGTACACACATATGAATGAATTATATAATTAAAGTATTAAAACACATATACACATGCACACACACATGCATATACCTACATATACACATATACATGCACATACACACACATACACATAGAGTTATACTTATACATGCGTATACATATACACACACATACACAAGAACATGCACATATTGATACACACATATACACTTATACATGCACATGCACATACATACATATACACACACATACACATGCACATACATACATACACACACACACATATATATACACTTAGGTACACACATATGAATGAATTATATAATTAAAGTATTAAAACACATATACACATGCACACACACACATGCACATACCTACATATACACATATACATGCACATACACACACATACACATAGAGTTATACATATACATACATATACATATACACACACATACACATGCACATGCACATACTCATACATACATATACACTTATACATGCACATGCACATACATACATATACACACACATACACATGTACATACATACATATACACACACATACATATACACTTAAGTACACACATATGAATGAATTATATAATTAAAGTACTAAAACACATATACACATGCACACACATGCACATACCTACATATACACATATACATGCACATACACACATATACACATAGAGTTATACATATACATGCACATACATATACACATACGTACATACACATGCATATGCACATACTCATACACACATATGCACTTATACATGCACATGCACATACAGACATATACACACACATACACACACATACATACATATACACACAAATACATAATTAAAGTATTAAAGCACATGCTTAATATAAACAATAATAACAATCAATAGAACAAAACTCTCAATTACTTAATACCATACACACAATTCAAAACATAACTGAAATGAAAAATATATACATAATATATATATATGTAATTATATAAATATATATATTAATATATATATATATATATATATTAATATATATATATATATATATATATATATATATATATATATATATATTAATATATATATATATATATATATATATATATATATTTATATAATTACATATATATATATATATATATATATACATATATATATATATATATATATATATATATATATATATATATATATATATATATATATATATCAATGTAAATACATATAATCCAATGTCATAATCAACTAAAATCCTAATCATCATCATCAACAATATCATGATCATTCTGATCTTCCTCATCCTCATCGTCATGATCACCCTGTGACGATCGAGATTGTCCCTCCTGTGTCTGTCTCTCCACCTCATCCATATTTGTCTCTCCATAATACTCCTGTATTACATATAACAAACATAAATAAATAAAATATTTAAACCATTCATAAAAACAAAATAATTATATAAAATTTAAAAATACTCACAAAGGCATCAAGATGATCTTGCATATACTCGCCCAAACGCCGATATCCAAAATGTGTAGTATACTCAATCTCATGTTTTGTAGGATATGGGCCATAATCCTTCTACTGCAATGCAACAAATAGAAAACATTAGTTGCTTGCATTTTAACTAAAATAAAAAATATACTCACAATAACACATATACTTACAAACGTAACTACAAAACCATTATGGCCCATTTGGCCTAGGTGCGATGTGTGGCCCGACTCCACTCTCTTCTTTGTAGCAGCCTGTTTATTCAAGAAAAAAAATACATAAATTAAATGTAAAAGATTACTAAAATATATAGAAATTATAAATATAAACTATTAATTTGTGTACCTTCTGCTGAGGAAATGACTCCTAAAGATGTAGCTGTCTACAAAAAACTGCCACGTCTCAGGTGGTATGTTAGCTCGCCTCTTATTTTTTTCGACCATACAATATCTCCTGTTAATTTAATCTCAAACAGAAAAAAAAATTAGAATACATACACATATATACACACACATACACATACACATACCCACATACACATATACATGCAAACATATATGCATGCATATATGTATACATATACACATATACATACATATAACATAAACACACATATACATATCCACATATATACGTACATACACATGCATGCATATACACTCATTCATACAAAATACATGCATTTATCCCACAATAATGTGTAGTTGTGTATATGTGAATATGTGTATATGTGAATATGTGTGTATGTGTAAATATGTATATGTGAAATTTTTATGTATGTAGATAATCAAATTATTAATATCAAATACCATTATTTTTAGATTCTGATCAATCAGATGGAACTCCACCACCATCTCCCCATCGTGCAACGACTTTATACTATAAGTATATGAAATATTTAATTTTAAATATATTTGATGGATAAATAACTTATACTTTTTTTATGTTTCTTATTATGTGCAGATTCTGATTAATTAGAGGGTACTCCACCACCTCCTACCCATGCAACGACTTCACATGTGTCCTCCGATAGGAATTATGATGAATTTTACTATGAAGAGCATATTATATGTTGGTGTAACTCTTGTTATGGCACGTATCAAAGACCACGATTGGAATGTATTGAACATGAGGCAAAGTATGGTACTTTTGAGCGTGCACCATCACCTAGTTAACGTGATAATGCTTGGGTATGTATTTTCTATATATATTAATGTCATTATTTTATTTTAAAACCATATATAAAATCAAATTCTTGTTTATATACATGAATACTTGCTCGATGATGATGATGATGATGATGATTTTTCTCATAATGTTAATATATCTCGTACACATCATGGACTTGTTGTTCATCAATTACAAGCAGAGGTTTCTAGAAATCCTCTATCTCCTGGTTCAGAGAATGAAACGGCTGGAGATTATCCATTGCCAGCTCGTGATCGTTCTTTAGTACAAACATATGACAGAAGAAGATATGGAGGATGGCATAGAGGACCACTTCCTTTAGATGGAGAGGTTTTCAACTTTTGGGGTAATCGCTATATGATTGCTCCATCCACTATTACTAATGCTGGTCGTGGTGTCTTTATTGTAGAGGATTTGTATGTGCCTCCGAACGTTGAAGTCACTCTTATGTCATTTTGTGGTCCTATATATGGATGGGGAGATTGGCATCAACTTTCAGGTTATGTTCAAAGCATGAGTACTTATGGAATATGCTTGAACGCGGCATCCCTTACTAGTAGAAGGATTTTACATGCAGAAAATGAAAGATTATATATTGATAGAAGACGTTACACACATGGAAATATAGCAGGTTTAATAAATAGTAGTCGAGGGTTACATAATAGTTCAAGGACTAATTGCACATTTGAGGAGCGTGAAAATAGTCATGAATCACCATACATGAGTAGAGATGTATCAAGATACATAGTTGTCAATGCTATTACTAAATTACATGCTGGTGATGAACTATTAGTGAATTATGGATGGCGTAGACCTCCAAGAGCACCTTTTAGCTAGAGAGAATAAAAATGTTCTATCCATATTTAATAAGTTATATACTTAATTTTATATTTGAAGTTTATTTTTTGTTCATTTATGGAATACTAATGAGTTTTATTTATATGTGTAGATTCCAACATATGATGTTGATGATATTCGTCCACAGCATTCACAATTACCAGTAAGACCTCATTTATCAGAAGCTTCCATGATGAGGCTATGCAAAACTAATCAGGTGCAATATGCAAAGTTGAAAGATCTATATTCAAAAGACGATAAAGTACAAGATTTGTGTGACAATGATGAAGATGATGGCATGGCAGATTTTATTGAGGATTGGTATCAAAATGACAGTG
Organism: Ceratopteris richardii; assembly: GCA_020310875.1. NCBI lineage: Eukaryota > Viridiplantae > Streptophyta > Polypodiopsida > Polypodiales > Pteridaceae > Ceratopteris > Ceratopteris richardii. The sequence goes on along the minus strand of CM035425.1, from coordinate 121,240,640 downwards.
AGAGCATTGATATTTCTAAAAATGAGAAATATCTTCGAGAGGAATGTCTAAAGCATGTATATGAAGGAAGTCCTTTGACACGACTAAGTGCGAGCTTACTTATTCTCAACCTTCAAAATCGTTTTGGATGGAGTAATGTATCTCTTTCGACACTATTAAGGTATAAGTTTCAATTTTCTATCTATTTATATATATATGCATATATATATATATATATATATATATATATATATATATATATATATATATATATATATATATATATATATATATATATATATATGCAGGTTTTTATTCTTACTTTAGATAAGGTAAGAACAAGAACTTTAATCAGAAGCGGATGTCATTGACGAGTTTTGAACAGCTTGCACAAAGAAGAATATTATATATTTCTGCAGAATCAAATTTCGGATGGGCATGGAATCTTAAGCTTGTGAAGGCCTTAAGCTTGTGAATATTATATATTTCTGCAGAACCTATCCCGCCTTAAGCTTGTGAAGGCCCTCTTGTAGAAGCGAATGGCAACAGCAGCACGATTGCCAACAATACCACCTTTGTTAATACAAGGCAATGTCAACGATGCATCTCACTCTCTTTCTACTCACAAATCTGATCAGCTAAGATATCTTGCTCACGAATTATCTTGGCAGTGACAAGACAGAAAAATCAAGGTTTAGGGTTTCAAGCGCATTTGCTGTGTGCCTTCATGCACACGGTGCTGTCATCTCTTGACTTTACATTCTTCACTTTTGTTTTGAGTACTACCACGCCCTTCTCAGAGGATGCATCTTCAAGAAAAAAAAAAGAAAAAAAGAAATCTAACAGACCAATGTATTAAATTATATGGTATGGTATGTGTGTGTGTGTGGTGGGGGGGATCAAAATGAAAATAAACTTATAAAAAGAAAAAAATTATGGGGGGATAAAAAAACGCTGGAAGGGGAAATAAAAATGAAAAAGAATGTGGATTGAAAATAAAAAGTAAAAAATTATTTTTTATATATAATAAATAAATTAAAATAAAAATAGAAATAAAATGAACTAAAAAACAAATAAGATAAGATAAATAAAAATAATAATTTCACATGAGTATAATTTTATAGTAAGGTTTTGGGGGAGGCAAAGAGGGGAATCTAGAGAGAGAGAGAGAGAGGAGAAAAGAGAGCTAGGGGAAGATCTAGAGAGAGGGAGGAGAGATAGGTAGAAAGAGAGGTAGGGAGGTAGTGAGAGAGGGAGAGGGGTAGAGAGAGGGAAAGCAGGAGAGAGAGAGAGAAGAGAGAGACATCGAGAGTGAAGAGGAGAGAGAGTTAGAGAGAGATAGAGAGAGATAGAGAGAGAGTAGAGAGATGTATAGAGAGAGGAAGAGAGCTAGAGAGAGATAAAAGAAAGAGTAGAGAGAAGTTGAAGACTAGAAAGAGAATCATTTTTTATGGTTTATAAAAAAGTAAGGGACCCAACCTTTCTTGGGAATAATCCTTAAAATATCAAAATAAAAAAGCCAAAAATTTTTAAAAACTAGCCAAAAAAACTATAAAATAGGACACATACTCAAGAAACCTTCCCGAGCTAACGTAATGAACAACTTCCCTTTCTCATGTAATTCAACAAGAAACAATACATGAAAAAAGGAAAACAAATTCGAAAGAGACGTAAGAAAACATAATAAAATGGAAAAAAAACTACCAAGAAAATCTTAAAACTTTCAAGCAAGTTTCCCATGAATTGCAATTTGGAATGAAATCCAAATTACAAGAAATAATGTAAAAGAAAATCATAACATCCAATGAATATGAAGAAACTAAGTGAAAAAGAGTACGAGAAGATTTATGTACAACTTGGATAAAGTTTTCAAGTGGTAGGTGATCCAAAAGTGTTGATATATTTAGGTAGTGATGTGTGTGAACACACTAGGACCACCGGGGCACGTTTTTCCCTCTTTAGGATGTTTTTTCCCGTGGCTTGTATATATGCCTCTTGCCCTAATGGGGTACTTATCTTTGTACATTCTCTAGTAATACACTTAGTATTTTGTGTTGTGCTCCAAGCTTCTTCTTCTTCCTTATGCTGTTGGTGTGCTTTTGCCGACCTTTAACTCCAACAATTGGTATTAGAGCAAGTCGCCGCTTCATCTAGGGTGTCTTCTACACCTCTCCGGTTGCTATCTCAGAATCACACGAATTTTGGTGAGCATATGTGAGAATGGTAGAGATTATCGCATGAGTGTTTTGTAAGTTTGTTTTATCACATCGAAGATACTGATCCATTTTTGTTATCTTATATCTTTCTTCATCTAAGTATGAATTCTTTTGGAAATTATCTATCTTATGTTTCTTTTTCTATGAATTTGAAGTGTTATTCTTAGATAAATAGCTAAGTGGGTAGGTAGGTAGATACGTAGACAAGTAGGTAAGAAGGTAGGTAAGAAAGGTGGTAGATAGGTAGATAGTAGGTAGATAGGTATGTAGATAGGTAGGTAGGTAGGACCATCGAAATAAGCATTTGTGTAAGTTTTTGTTATCCTAATTATTTTTCTCATCTGTATGTCATTCAAAAGTTTTCATAAAATTTTTATGTTGCAGTTAATATGTAGGGAAGACTTTGTAACAATCTGCTAAGTTGAATGGATCAATTGATTTTCTTGGATTGAATGTCATTACAACTTCTAGGTATATGAATGTGATTTTTATGAGGATGATCATCCGAGCACAAATTGTTATTACCTTGATCCAATAGCTTTATGACTGCTAAGAGTTTGTTTAGCTTATCTGTACTATTGGATGACTGATGTCTCACCTTTTTCCCTCTTTCTTGGTGTATAGATGTGTCATCATTTACTTCTCTATCATATACATGAGACTTGAGTTGGGTGTGGTGAAAAAGGAGATGTTAGGGCTTCCAAAAATACCATTTGTCATTGCAAGTGTTGTGAAGGCTTTATGTTCTGAAGCAGGAATGGAAGCTATAGGTATTTTTTTAATTTATTTACTTAAAACCTAAATGTAGATTGTTGAATAATATAAACATGATGTGATGATTCTGGAAGCAAAGAATATTTCAGGTCATATACATGATGGGATAAACCTAGAGGCATCCGTGGCCATATAAGAGAAGGTCATAATCTGATCAACTTGTTGAGAAAAAGATCTTGGTTTTTAGCTTTTACTCAGTGAAATATATTTTGTGTGCATGTTTGCATACATCTCTTACTTTGTCAACTAGTTCTTTCCTAACCTTACCTAGAAATATTTCTCTTTTGTTTATAAAATTTAATATGCTCAAATTAGTTGTAGGCTTTTCATAGAGTTTTCAAGATGCTAAGTTGTATATTGAATATGGTTTACTAGTTCTTTTCAAGTGTGTATGTCTTTTGAATACACTCTAGGATTTTCTCATGTTGAAAATGTAGTATTGATATATTTTTACTTCAAGCCTAGAAAATGTGATTTTCTCTAATTCCTTTGAGAGATGAATAACTCTCAGATTTTATGATTGTTAGATTAATAACTTGATAGATGAATAGCATTTAGAATATAATGCATTTATCTAAACTGTTTTATATAGAGATCATACACTCTAATATCTTTCAACTATCATACAAGTCAAATGGACATTATGGGAATAAAATATTATTACTCATAAATTGGTGTAACTCATAAATAGTATGCAAATTTTCATAGTTACATAGAGAGCCTTACTCTATTGATAAATTTGCACCTCTTAATATATAATGCAATTTTCCAAACTGTTATAAACATAAACAATAGATCCTTTTGGCTTTCTAATGAGCTTTATAACATTTCAATTTGAATTTTGAGCACTTAGATATGTTTCCTCGAATATTCAGGCTTAGTTGATGCTTTTAGACATACTTTGCACAAGGAATGAACCTTGAGATTGAGGGCTACAACCATAACTCTTTTGTTTAAAATATTTTACATAAATAATATAATAGGATCCAATAGCTTATGAAAGAGCTATAAAACATTTCATTTGAAGATTTGGTCACTTAGTTATGACTCTTTGAGGATTGAGGAACCTCACTAGTTACTAGCAGACTTTGAGAGTCACATAGAGAACCTTACTTGATGGATGCATAGATCTTAGAATATAATTATTTTATCTAAAATATTTTGTATAAAGGTATCATACTCTACTATCTTTCAAACGACTCATAGGACATGTCATATGCACATTTGAGCATTGAGATATGGGTGCTCAAACATTGTTGTACCTCACAATTTTGTAGTAGATTTTGATACTTATTTAGAGAACCTCACTAGATTGAAAAATTAATCTCTCTTAGATTATAGTGAAATTCTCCAAATTATTTTAGACATACAGAATGGGCATGCGTAGCTTTCAAATGAGCCATAACACATGTCAATTAAACTTTTGAGCACTAAGCTATGGCTACTCACGAATTTGTAAACATCAATAGCAGATTTTGACAATCACCTATTGAATGCCACTGACTTGATAGAAATAGGAATGAACCTTGCTATTGAGGGATGAGATCATAAATCTTTTGTCCAAAATGTTTTATACACATATAACAGAGTCAAATATCTTTTGTATGAGCTATAGAACATGCCATTTGGAGATTGTATCATTGAGCTATAACTCTGCACGGGTTGATGAATCTCACTAGTTACTAGGAGAGTTTTACAGTCATATACTCACTTGATAGATGCATAGCTCTTAGAATATAATGAATTTCTCTAAGTTGTTTTAAATATAGATAGTACATTCTAGTAGATTTACAATAAGTGATAGGACATGTCAAATGGGCATTTGAGCATTGATATATGAGTGCTCAAAGATTGTTGTTCCTTACAATTTAGTACCAGATTTTTATAGTTACTTAGAGAACCTCACTAAAGTGAAAAAATAATATCTCACAGATTCAAGTGAAATTATCCAAACTGTTTTAACACTAGATAATAGGCATTTTTAGCTTTCAAATGAGACATAACACATGTCAATTGGACTTTTTAACATTAAGCTATGACTCCTCAAAAATTGGTAAACATCACTAGTAGATTTTGATAGTGAGCTATAGAACTTCACTCACTTGATATAAAAATATTTCTTTGGTTATAACTACTTTATCCAAAACTTTTTAAATTTTTAATAAGATACTGTAATACCTTTCAAATGAACCATATAACATATGAGTGTGATCTTTGAGGAGTGCGATATGATGCCTTGAATATTCAGGTTTAGTTTATGCTTTCAAGTAACTTTGTACAAGGAATGAACCTTGCTATTGAGAGCTAAGACCATAACTTTTTTGTCCAAATTATTTTATACAAATATATCAGACTTAAATAGCTTTATTATGACTTATAGAGAATGTTATTTAGAGATTTTATAATTGAGCTATGACTTTTCAAGAATTGATGACTCTCACTAGTTACTAGCATATTTTCATAGTGAGATATACATCCTTACTCAATTGATAGATGCATAGCTCTTAGAATCTAATGCATTTATCTAAAATTTTTTCTATAAAGATGAAACACTTTAATAGCTTTCAAGTGACTCATATCACATGTCAAACGGACATTTGAGCATTGAGATATGAGTGCTCAAAAATTGTTGTAGCTCACAAGTTAGTAGAAGATTTTTACAGTTACTTAGAGAACCTCACTAGATTGAAGAATGAAAATCTCGTAGATTTGATCGAACTTCTCCAAACTATTTTAAACCTAGAGAATACCCATGTGTAGATTTCAAATGAGACATATCACATGTCAATTGGATTTTTGCGCACTAATCTATGACTCCTCAAAAATTGGTAAACATCACTAGCAGATTTTGATAGTCACCTAGAGAATTTCACTCACTTGATAGAAATATATTTCTTTGCTAATAAATAGTAAGTGAAAATCTTTTTATATATTACGTAATATATTTTAATAGCTTGCAAGTGAACCATATAGAATCTAAGTTGGACTTTTTAGGAGTGAGATATGATGTCTTAAATATTGAGGTTTAGTTTATGCTTTCAAGTAGACTTTGTATAAGGAATGAACCTTGCTATTGAGGACTGAGATCATAACTCTTTTGTCCAAAATATTTTTTAAACACATACCAAACTCTAATAGCTTTAGAATCAGCTATAGAAAATGTCATTTGCAAATTTTATCATTGAGCTATGAATCTTCAAAAATTGTTGAACCTCACTAGTTACTAGCAGATTTTGACAGTTATATAGGGAACCTTACTCACTTGTTAGATGCATTATCTTTAGAATATAATGATTTTATCTACGCTGTTTTACATAGTTATAATAAACTCTTATATCTTTCAATTGAATCATAGGACATGTAAAGTGGACATTTGATCATCGAGATATGAGTGGTCAAAGATTGTTGTACCTCACAAGTTAGAAGCAGATTTTTATAGTTACTTAGAGAACCTCACTAAATTAAAAAATTAATATCTCTTAAATTATATACAAATTCTCCAAAATGTTTTAAATAAAGATAATAGGCATTTTTAGCTTTTGAATGAGACATAATACATATCAACTGGAGTTTTGAACACTAAGCTATGACTCCTCAAAAATTGCTCAACATCACTAGTAGATTTTGATAACCATCTATGTGTTTCCTTGGTTAAGAATACTTTGTCCAAATTTTTTGATATCTTGGTACTAGATTTTAATAGCTTTCAAATGAACCATATCACATATTGATTGAAATTTTCAACTGAGATATGAATCCTTGAAGATTTAGGTTTAGTTGATGCTTTTAGGACAAAGAACGAACCTTATGTTGAATGTACATAGTGAAGCTAAATGTTGGATGGAATTTAGAATGCATCATGAATGTGTAAGCTTGAGATTTTTGCATGCATTTGTTTTTGGTTGTTTTGTCCTCATTGCTTATAGTGCCTTCTCAAATGTGTAGTGTCTTGAATTTCCAAATATGTTGTCATATGCAAGTGGAATGCCCTTCACATGCCATATGCACTCAATAGAATTCGGGAGGTGCACATTTATGTGTAATATACATGCACATATATATCATGCTTCTTTCATTTCTCATTAAATGAGCTCTTAAGTTCTTTTGTGGACTATTTGTAGGCTGAGATGAAGTCTTTTTGTGATGGTTTGATCTTGAAAGCGTTGAAAGCTGATGAGCTTTCTCGGTTGATGATGAACTCTTAAGAGACTACTATTATTGAATTTTCACATGAAATACTAGAATATGTAAGTCTACCATTTATTTTCTCTATATATATATGAATGTTAAATTCATGATTCATTTTTCCAACAAGTAAAAAAGAGTAAAATCTGTAAGTTATTCTTCCCTTTTTTTAGAAATTTCTAAATGGACAAATATATGCATTTATGTTTCTCTTCCTCTCTTTATAATGCATTTAAAAGTATCTCCATAGTCTAGACATACATAAAGACAAGCATGCATACATGAAATTATGTTGACTTTTTGTACGAGGGGGATGTAGATTTTTTTTTTCATTGAGAAAATGAATAACTCCAAGGGAGGCTAACATTTATCAAATTATAGATAGAATTTGGAAAGTTAAATTTTATGAGGATAAGTTGAAGAGTATTGTTTTGGAGTGTGGCTTCTTGTTCTCTCAATTAGTCATAAATATACATGAAATTACACATGTGAGTCTGGTGGAAAGTCATCAGCGAGGTATTACATTGACATTCCATATGAAGGAGCACTGAACTAAACCACCTTCTTGGGAAGACACATAATTAATATTTAGCATGGTCTCCATGGCAGTTGCATGGAAAAGACCCTTTCAAGTCCGGTACTATTGTAAAAAAATAAGAGAGTATTTTTCTGCCTGTTGAAATTGATGTTTCTCTTAATATCATGGATATTGATCTAGTCACCATTGTTCACAATATATAGAATACAATTTTGATTACAACTGAAGAGCTTGCTACCTCTTTTGGAAACAATGGAAATACAATAGTAACATTTGATATTCAGTAAACACCCTAGGCAACAAATCTAACATTGCAACCTTAGCACCATCTAAGTATTTTTCCACCTGTTGAGATTGATGTTCCTCATAATATCCTAGATATTGATTTGTTCATCATTGGCGTCAAAAAATAGCAAACATGTATGCTTACAAGCAAAGAGCTTTCTAACTCTACTAGGCACAAGGGAAATACAAGAATACCATTTGATATCCAAGAGACAACCTAGGAAACACATCGGAGATTTCAAACACATATTTGATTATTATTGGCTAGAGGATGCATGTTAGAGAATGCCCACTCTTGTTCTGGGGCATCACCAAGATTTTAGTGATGCCTAGGGTTGGGCATCAATTTTTAGGACTAAGACACACACTCTCTTTAGTGTGCAATAAACATAGTGATGAAGAGTGTTGGTTGCTCCTCATTGATTAGACTATCGCATCCAAAATGATTGCATCCAAGTGGAGTTGTTGTAGCTCTACAAGCAAATGTTTGCTGCCGTAAGAGAAAGATGATAGCTCACAACAACATTTTTGAGTACAATTGGGTCTCCATGGTTGCTCCTGAACTCTTTTTCAAGCCATGCCTATTCCCTCAAGTGTCTCAAGAGGTGTCGTGGCATCTGCTTGTCACCATCTATTCAGTTATCACTTGCATACTATTGTTTGCATTGTCAAAAGCATTGCCAAAAAAGAAAAGCAAATAATTTTAGGGCAATCATTCGATATGCTTCACATAAAGTCCTCTAACCTCTGAGCTCCTACTTCCAATATCTAAGCATTTCCTGAGAAGGTCTCAGTCCATGGAAAAGACCAATAACAACCTTATCCTCGCGTCGAATGTGCTAATTATGTAAAGCTACCTTATCAATAATAGCCATACTATCATCTTGAAAGTCAAAGTCCTCCTCCTAGAGACCTTGAGCGTTATTATGAGTACCAAAATCTAAATCAACACTATTAGGATTTTTTTCAATCTTTTGTTTTCCTTTGAAATCCAAGATAAGGGGGTTTGAAGGAATGTTACCCACCTAATGCACACTAGAAAATAAAGAAAAGTTATCAGGGGTAGAGGTATTAGCTACATCTGCATACGATTTGGAGGTAGAGGACTTATGTCGAGCCCTAACCGGTTGAAACTAAGGGTGCAAAGTATTTTTTCTCTTAAGGTTCAAAGGATGAATTTAAAATCTTAAGGTGCAAAAGTAAAGAATTAAAAGGAAAGGTGAAGGTATGGAAGGCCGCGTACGCAAAGGTGGAAATAGGGCCGCCCAATCAAAATTTTATTTTAAAGTCACTCTTGTTCTAAAGTCACTACAGGACAAAGTAGTGAGTCGTTGAGGACCAGTTCAAAAGACAATCTTGGGACATTGAAAGGGCACCAAGATTGTATTACAGTTAGAGTGCGCGAACCGGCGGACTCAACAAAAGAGAGACAAAAGGCTATTCTTGGACACTGGAAGCAAGAAGAAAAGGAGAAGTGAAGAGTCACTCGACGGCAGAAGGTGAAGAGTGCAAGAAGGGAGGCTAAGGGAGGTGTAGAGAGTGCGAAGCAGGAGACCAATCCAAAAAAAAGTCTCTCTCCGCGATCAGGCCCGAAGGAGATTAGTCCCTCAGCTTGTGGAGGCTTAGTACAAGGTGTGCACAAGGAGAAGCTGGAAGCAAGTGAAGGACTGGTGTAGAAGAGACCCGCTGCTGGGAGATTCTGAGATAATTAATCTTTTATGGTTGAGCATTCACTGTAGTTGCGCCCCGAGTATTAACTTGGATTGAATGAAATAGTATAATCCTTCTATTGTAATCAAAAACTCAAGGTTCAAAGGTTCAAAGGTGTTTCTGTAGAAGCTTGTCTGAGTTATTTCGTCTCTTGTTCTTCTTCTTTTTCTCCTACAAACCCTCAAACTCCTTCACGTCCAAGAAAACCCCCAACAAATTTGGCACGCCCGGTGGGACATACAAGGAGATTTGAGCCTAGGAGAAGATCTATTCCAGGGCCACAGTAATACTCCAGTTGAGGTAAGTACGTATATCAAGTGTCTCATTTCAGGTGAACTATGAACAGCTCATGACCGTGACCCGGTCACAAACCTTGAGGATCAAGTGCAAGCAGACAAGAAGAAAGACGAACATAAGATCATCGAGTCCACTTTCATCGACTTCATCGGTAGGAAGTATGGCAGGACAGGTGGACCTAGAAACCTTACTCTCCAGATTAAACATAAAATTCCCCTCTTTCAGAGGTTTAGCCCATGAGGATCCAGATGAGCACATTCAAAGATTTCTATGCACTATGCAAGACTAGAGGTCTAATGGGTAGGGAAGATGCCTTCTTGATACTCTTCCCTGCCACTTTGGAAGGTCTGGCCGACAAGTGGTTTAGCCAGTTTGCTGAAAACCACTTTACCTCTTGGGATTTGATGAAAGAGGCCTTCAAAAATCAGTTTCAGCACGGAAACACGGCAGAGATCATTATCGAAGAGTTAGAAAACTTGAGATTGGGTCCAGGAGAAAAGTTTCCAGAGTTTGTAACTAGGGCCAAAGCACTAATGGCTAAACTACCAGCTCCACCACACGATTTCTTTGTCAAGAAATGGTTAGCCAAACCCCTACCTGTGGTCACCCAATGCAAAATAAAAGAGTTAGTGCTACCTACTGCCTCTGTTGAGGAGTTCATTAATACGGCCACACGCTTGGAACAGATAAGGCACCAGTATGGTGCAACTTCTTCCCAACCATCATATGGTACAGAACTGGAGGACCCAGTCATCCAGTTAAGAAGGGAGCTGGAAGGCTTGAAAAGGAATAAGCCTTACACAAAGGAGGAGACTGCTGTAGCTCAGCTGAGAAAAGAGATTGAAGCCCTCAAGCTCCAAAAGGAAGAGGAAGCCCAAGCAGAAGAACTAGCTCAGTTGAGACAGGAATTGCAAGAACTCAAAGGAGGCGGCATTAAAAACGGACTCTGGTGCTCCATGTGCAGCAAGCAAGGGCACATAGTAAGTGAATGTCCTCTGCTAAATGTGACTTGTCAATTATGCAGGAAGATTGGGCATGAGGCCCATGCGTGCCAAGTAAGGGGAATGGTGACAACGACATACTGGACACAAGGAGGACTCTTGCCACCAGCAAATGTAATGGCAGCAAATTTCCCCGACCCCTCCCCTCCACTCACCCCGCCATCCACTCCTCCACTCCGTTTACCCCCTCCAATTTACCCACTCCCATTACCCCCGCCAGCACCCTCCAATTCCTTCCGCGGCCGCTTCCATCACATCATCTTTCTCCAACCTCTCCCCCCACAACTCCCCTCCACCTCCAAGACCTTCAAGAAATTCCAATAAAAGAAGAGACTTGCAGCCCATCGATTCGGGGCCTTGCCATCCAGAACATTGGATTTCTATTGCTCAGCTTCTTATCCTCATTTCCATCATGGCCGATCCCTCTGCTCCGAGTGATCTTTCAGAACCCACGCCGCCCGCACTGCCTACAAACCATTCCAATCAACATACTCCGCCGTCCGAATTTCCTCCCAACCATCACAATCAATCCTCTCCCACATCCGCGCTTCCCTCCGGCCATCCAAATCAACCTAATCCCTCGGCAGAACACCCCCCGCAAGATGCATCGCACTCGGCTCCTCCTCCAGCCCTTCTTGCCCTTCCTATTTATTCCATACACTCTAATTCCACCGACCTTTATTCCCCTCCTCCCCTCCCTCACCCTCCTTCTCCTTCCCCATCTGTGTCTCATTCCTCACACCCATCTTCGCCAACCGGGGATTATATGCGCCTGTTTCTTCCACCTGACTTAAACCTGCAAATCCGTATGCATTTATCCCTACCTACCATTGCCCTTCGTCAAATGTTTTCCATTGAAGATCTTCAGCAGGCGGGCCTGTGGGGCTTGGCCAACGTTTTCTTCAATAATCCATCCAATTTTACACAGGTTTATGAAGCTATCCGCCTTTTCCCTCATTATAGAACAGGCACTATCTCCATCCCAGCCATTGCCACCAGTATTGGGTCCTCCCTCTTACATTTTAGTGCTTCCCCCTTCCTATACTCTGGATTGTCCGCCTCGGCTACCATTGCCTTTTGTACCGATCACTTTCAAAGTAATGCTAGGTTTTCACTCCGCATGACCACCATTCTCAATGCGTTCATTTTCTTCTTTTTACTGCGTAGTCCCACATCTTCGCTTCCCTGGTCAGATATTCGTATTGCCGATCCGCTTTTTTGCTTTCTCCATAGCCGTCCTTACCCTTACGCAACCCTCATTTATAGTTCCTTGACTTTGCGCTCCCGTCGACTCCACAAGGCTATCTCTAGGGGCTCTCATGCATTTTCCATCTATTCTGCGCCCTTCTTAGCTTGGATCTATCAAATTCCTGCACAATCTGCCCACAATGTTGCTTTTCTCCCTCCCAACCCTGGGCTACCTTCCATTGCTCAATCTCCCTCCCCCCCTCTAATCTCAATTGACTCAGCTTCCGCATCGACACCAGCATCCATACCACCTCATATTCCCTCCTTCCCTCCCCAATCATCTTCTCCTCTCCCTCCAGCATCTACCTCTTCTCCGTCCATGCCTACCCCTCCCCTTATCCCTAGACCTCCCCTCTCTTCAGCTTTCAAGCCACTCATTCAAACGCAACTCAACCCTCAAAACCCCACCTGTATGCCCCCACTCCCTCCGGATTCCACCTCACCCCCTATCATTAATGTTCCTGTCAGTCAACCACTTCCCTCCCCCAATCCTTCCCTTCCCAATCCATCTTCCACTACAACCCTTCCTCCCCCTCTGTCGGTAATTCCTCCTTCCCCTCTCCATCCTGATCCATCGGCCACTCCTCCTCCGCACTTTGACCTCCCATCAACCCCTTCCTTTTTGCAATTACTATAGGACGCGAGTGTAGTCGCTCTCGGCAATGCTCAGGCCTCCCAGATTTCCTTGGATTCGGTATCGGCCGCCGCTTCGATTCATCAACAGTATATCTCAACAATTGAAAACATCAATCGCATGGCCAATTCTCAATGGCACTCGCTCAACGAAACGGCACGATTGCTCAAAGCAGAGAGAGATCATTATCGAGATATGGCCGACTCTGCGTTGAAAGCCTTAGAAGATCTTCAGAATCGCTCTAACTTAGGGCTTTGTGCTAATGCTGCATGCAGACGTATCCGACGGGAAAGGGATAATCTTAGGCAATGCCTTAGTTCGCTACAGCACATGAGTGAACAAGCTTCTGCTCCTTTGCCCCCTCTCCACCAACCTCGGCTGAGAATCTCAATCAACCTGCACAATAATTTGCCATCCACAGTCTAAATAAATTGCTCATCCCCTTCATAATAATTGCTCTTAGATTCATTATCGCTTTGTCAATAATTTTCTACTCCCTTTGATTTCTCAATAATTCTTATAGGGTGCCTTATACTCTTACTTAAATAATATACACACCCTTTAACTCTTTTCTTGCCTCCGTTTCGGTGTTTTCATGGCTGTGTCTTTGCAATCTTTCTGTTTTGTATTGCTGTTGTCTCTCCGGGACGGAGAGATCTTTAGGTGGTGGGCATCTGTCGAGCCCTAACCGGTTGAAACTAAGGGTGCAAAGTATTTTTTCTCTGAAGGTTCAAAGGATGAATTTAAAATCTTAAGGTGCAAAAGTAAAGAATTAAAAGGAAAGGTGAAGGTATGGAAGGCCGCGTACGCAAAGGTGGAAATAGGGCCGCCCAATCAAAATTTTATTTTAAAGTCACTCTTGTTCTAAAGTCACTACAGGACAAAGTAGTGAGTCGTTGAGGACCAGTTCAAAAGACAATCTTGGGACATTGAAAGGGCACCAAGATTGTATTACAGTTAGAGTGCGCGAACCGGCGGACTCAACAAAAGAGAGACAAAAGGCTATTCTTGGACACTGGAAGCAAGAAGAAAAGGAGAAGTGAAGAGTCACTCGACGGCAGAAGGTGAAGAGTGCAAGAAGTGAGGCTAAGGGAGGTGTAGAGAGTGCGAAGCAGGAGACCAATCCCAAAAAAAGTCTCTCTCCGCGATCAGGCCCGAAGGAGATTAGTCCCTCAGCTTGTGGAGGCTTAGTGCAAGGTGTGCACAAGGAGAAGCTGGAAGCAAGTGAAGGACTGGTGCAGAAGAGGCCGGCTGCTGGGAGATTCTGAGATAATTAATCTTTTATGGTTGAGCATTCACTGTAGTTGCGCCCCGAGTATTAACTTGGATTGAATGAAATAGTATAATCCTTCTATTGTAATCAAAAACTCAAGGTTCAAAGGTTCAAAGGTGTTTCTGTAGAAGCTTGTCTGAGTTATTTCGTCTCTTGTTCTTCTTCTTTTTCTCCTACAAACCCTCAAACTCCTTCACGTCCAAGAAAACCCCCAACAACTTATGTCCACCAGCAAGCTCGAATAGGTTGTTTACCCCATGTGGAGCTTCTTTGTCCATCCTTTCCACAACATAGCCATCCTTTTGGGCTTCATACAATGACATCCCCACCCTCTCCATAAGGAAACTTGAAGAGGAGGAACTCTTGTCTAGTACTTCTTGGTTGCAATCTTTAGCAAAGTCCATACCTTCCCAAAGGGTGATGATGGCATCAAGAATATATCTCCCTCTTATTAACCCCTTTTCCTCAAGGAGGATGATTATGTCCATAAGGGGACTAAGCCTTCTAGCCAAGGTGGAGGAGAAGATTTAATACAAGGATGCCATACAAGATATGGGCCTTCAATTACTAAGGTCATCCTTGGGCGATTTTTTATGAATCAGCTTACTAAGCCCACTATTGATAAAGTTACAGTGAGAGCGACCTCTCACAATTTCTTGCCAAACCAACAGAATGTAAGGGATTAATAAGTCATCAAGCTCGAAAAAGAATTCATTTGGAATTCCATCAATACCAGGAGACTTAGCCGTCTTTAATTTACTAATGGTTTCTCTAATCAGAGAAGCAGTGATATGCATGTCCAAAATAGTAGCGATATTAGTAGGGATCATTTTTGTCCTTTTAAGAGCAATAAGGGCCTTAATTTTTTGAATGCCCTCCCCCCACTTGGGAGGTAAGGAGAAGACATTGGTAAGGAAATTCAGAGCCTCCTGTGTATTATCCTTAATAGTGCTGGCATGCTCACTTGAAGCATTTTTTTGCATAGGGAGGAATTCTTTAGCCCGTCCAAAATTTGAAATAGGTGTACTTCTTGTTTTGAATACCCATCCAAAATTTGGTTCTGCAAATATATATAAATATAATATGCTCCTTTATGCAAGCTGCTCAAAACTCACCAATGACATCCACTTGTGAGATAAGATTGTAAATCATATCGGTTTGTCACAAGAATAAAGAAAGTGTGCACTCTTTGCTTCCTAACTCTCAAGAACCCACCTGAGATTAGTTGCTTTCTCAACTAAGAGGCATGTCATAAATTATGGAATATGTTGAACAAGGCATTGTTGGCGTGTTAATTTATTAGTGTATTAATGTGTTTTGGTGTTTTTGTGTTTTTGATATAGCAACTAAAGGTTCGTGAGGGCATGAAAGGCGTGAAAGGGCGGACATCAATAATCTAACTTGAGGATGGAAATCAATGATCCGACTTATAATTTAGTTTGTAAATAAATTCGCATAGAAGGTTCTATTGTTAGAAATAGCTAGAAAAGTAGTGGTTAGAATAAGGGTCATTCCAGACCACAAGTTCTGATATTTAAAGCAAAGGCTTTCTACAAAAGTCACCAACTTTTACTTTCATGCATGCTTTTCGAAGCCCCTCTCATGTAACCACTCTTTTCGACATAATAAAAAATTCTTATAAATACATGCACTCTTGGCGTGTCTAAATTTTTTTTTTGTTATCTGCATCCATAACCTCTGTGTTGCGTGTGAGCAAGATCTTGATAACAGTCCCACAATTTCTAGGTTTTACAAATGTGATCAAAATTACATTCTACGGATGAAAAACCACAATATGTTTTATTACAAAACATATGCAAAAGTATCTGGTGGCCATTAGCTTTTCACATGGACCCTAATCATAACAATCTCCTAGTAATGGCCAATATAGCTAGATTGATTTATGGGAGATAATAAAGAATGATAAAGGATACTTGGGTGTATCTATACAAACTATACCTCCCACCTTATTGGCATGTTAGAGAGTGTACAAATAAAATATCTATAGCATTATCTTGAGTATGAACCTTCTTAGAATAATGCATTAAGTGGCTAAGAAGTCTCGAATGCAGTGATACCTCACCTCAACATGCTTGGTATTTGCATGATAGACCAGATTCTTTGTCAAAACAATGTCTTTCTCACTATCACTAAGAAAGCAAAGTACATGCTGAAGATGAACCATGTCACAAGCAAGAAGAGAAATTCACAATGCTTCCTTACATGCCTTACTAGCTACTTTTATCATAGAAACAACTATGCCTTCTTGAAGACGTGATCTCAAAGAGATAGAATATCTAGCAAAGTGAAAAATGTACCTTATGTGGACATCTAATTTTCTACACAACCAACATTATCAGAATCTATGTAATCATTAATGGATGCCTGCCCTCTACCCAATCATAGACAATTTTCCTTAGTGCCACTCAATAATCCCAAAATCATATATGACCACTTCCCAATGTTTCTTTTCATGAGTTTACATACATCTACCCAAAATCTGAGTGCAAATGCAATGCCTAGTCTCATACCTACCATAACATAGATGAGGCCACTAATAAGAGATTGATAAGGAGTTTTGGTCATCGGTTCCTTTTATGCGTTTGTTTGGGGAAAGCATCCTGTGGGCAAGTTCACATACTTAGATGAAGGCGTACGCAATCCCGTGCTACCCTACATATTGAATCTATGAAGTAATTTTGGACATCTATTTACTTTTAACCATGCATATCCATCTTTGACTCCTATAACGAGTAATGAGCATACAAAGAATATGTTTGGCATACCTTAATCCTTCATTTCAAACCTCTCAATGAACATATTTTTGAGCATCAACAAGTCAGCAAAGGACTTCCTGGCAATCCACATATGGTTGACATAAAATATGTGTCAAATCAAGGTGCCATCCTCTTTGTGTACAAAGAATGATGCTCATTGCTTTAAGAATAGCCTTGAAACTTCATAAAAGTATTGAACTTTTTCTACCAATGCCTAGGGGACTGTTTATTCTTGATAAGCTCTGCTTTAGGTTAGAAACTAGATTGGTTGTACTAGGAACCACACAACCCTTTGGTTGCTCTATATAGATATGATCTATAAGATCTCCGTGCAAGAAAGGTATTTTCACATCCATTTGGACTAGCTCTAATTGCTCTATTTGCATCTGAGAAACATACGTAGCGTAATCATCTTGAATACTATAGAGAGGATTTCCTCCTAAGTCAAACATCATGATTTTGCTTAAAACACGTTGGAAAAATTTGTGCTTTACATTTTCGAAAAGCACTATCAAATGTGGAGTCTAGCTTATATAGCCATTTACGTGGTAAAGCTTTTTTGCCCTTTACCAAAGGTTATAAATCCCAAGAACCATTCTTGCAAATACAATCCAACTCACCCTTCATAGAATACCCACTTGACATGATCATGAGTCTAGATAGCATCTTTATAGCAAGAACACTCATGAGCATCTGTTCACATGACAAAATCCAAATGTGGAATGTATATATCACGTGGATGGAAGAGACATGTAGAACGTGTCAATGCTTGGTGAATTAGAACATTTGTAGACTCATCTCATTGGACATTATCTTTAATATCTCTATGTGTTAAATTCTTATGCATGCTAACTAGAGGACTAGTATGCTCAAAACCACTCTTCTAGCTCCAACCTCCTTAATGGGTTGTTCATGCATCTTAAACTCATGGAAAATGATATCACTACTTATGATCACACACTATACTTCAAGATCCCATTGGAAATAACTAAATTCACCTTCTCTAGTATATCTAAGATAAATTCATTCCTTAGATTTGCATTCTAGATTTGTTATAGGATTCTTGGGATGAACATATGAATTACACCCGAAACTTGAAAATGATCATAATATGGTGTCTTCCTATCCATAACAATTATGGAACTTTCAAATCTTTAATAGGGGTATAATCAACTATAAATTATGTACAAATTCCTCTAGATTGAAAGAAAAGTATGCATCAGCTTTACTCAGCTCCATTATCTAAATGTAAAGACCTGAGCTTAGTCCCTTTTTTAGCCTGAATTAAAGAGTTGAGCTTAGTTCACTTTTTAGACAATTTTTTGAAAGTAGGGAACACTTGATTTGATAGGATATAACCACAATTTCCAAAAAGCATCATTGATGAAAGTAATAAAGTAGAGTAAACCACCTAATGACCTTGTGGGTTAGGGACCACACACATTTGATTAAATGAGATATAAAGGCTGAATTCAAGAGTTAATGTGCACCTTATGCCCATTTATAGTTGGCTTTCCATATTGACAATGCTCATAGAATAAAGACTTAGAGAAAGATAACAAATTTAACTAACCATAATGAGATATGTGGCAAAAAGGTCATGCCAAATACAAATCATAGTATGTTCAGTTACAGATAAGAAGTGTTCTGCCTATGATACAACTAAAGGATAAAGTGATCCAACTTTATTTCCTTTTTCAATAACCATATTTCCCATTGATATGAAAAACACTTTTAAAGCATAGAAAAACGCTTTATACCTAGATTCATCAAGTTCACAAACTAACCTCAAACTATGTGATAATTGAGGCACATTGTGTACATTATGCATAATATAGCCATTAGATAGATGCACAATCACATCTCCAATCCCAAAAAGATCACACTAGTGAGAATCAATAAGTCTCATGATACCAAGAGACTTTGTGGAAAAACTAGAGAATCACTCTCTGTGGTTTTACATTCAAAGAAGCATAAGAATCTAACACCCATGTGTGGGAAAGAGGACCACCCTCCAGAGTTTCACTAGGCATAATAATCTAAAGTATCAGCACATCAACATCATTAGAAAAGACATTTGTTTCTTCAATGTTTATAGTCCAAGAAGATGGTGAAGGTAACTATTTAATGTTCCCATTAATGTTATATTCCTTAGCATTAAACAGCGAGTCGTAACAAATGAGAACTATGTGTAAAAAGAGAACACCCTCTTCAAAAATCAAGCAAATTGCAACTAATTTTTGAGATTCCTTTATACCAACCAGTATACATATATTTCAAAAATGAAGTGAAAACATGTGATTTTTTGACATTTGTTGTCATTTTTTCATAGAAAAGAGCTCAAAATGTAGTCAAAATTTCATTGGATAAGACATTCACATGTCCAAAATCTATATGATAAGACATTGACATGTCCAAAATGTATATTATAAGACATTGACATGTCAAAAATCTATATAAAGAATATCAAACTGAATAATTCTTATACAAAAATCAACATTTAAGAGATATTTTTAATGGGTGGATATCCGGTTGTTATTCAAAATTGCTATGAAACATGGTTTTGTTAAGCAAACTACTTTGAGGCATTTACATAAGCACTAAAAATGTTATAGAGTTTCAATGCAACTCACAACTATGTCGATCTATGTCTACACCCTCATCATCTGATGCACTCGATTCAGTCTCATACTATTGAGAGCTCTCTTCTTCTTCTTCTATATCCACAAGAGCTCTATCTTCATCCATGTACATACCAAATTCTATAAGATCATGCACAAATATTCTTGTTTGCCTATGATTTGTTGTACCACATACACCTGGAAGATTTTGCTTTATCATATTGATGGTTGCTTTCCTCAAGTGACCTATTTTTGTCAAGGGAAAATAATAAAAAAGAATATCTACATCATCCATTTTAAGAGTGGATGTGCTTCGAATATTCTTTTTCTTTTTTGAGCCTATTCATTTTGTATCACACACCATTTCTAAGTTATATTTACTTGTGAATGTGTTACTACTTTTAGTGTAATACCAACGCACCATCAAAGCCTCTATTCTTCTCTGATGAATATCTTTAGTGACCTCTAAAACCTTTGCAATCCAAAATGGTATGGTGGCCTTATCACCATCCAAAAGTACTGCAATAAGTGTTCCAACATTTATCTCTATTAAATTTGTCATCCTTGGGCTTAAATAAATATTTCCTTCTAGTGGATGTATAAAACTTTGAAGTGCATCTGCATTACCTGCTTGGGCCACATTCACTGATCTTTGTGTACAAAAATCCCATGTGAATGGAATCTCAACTAGCCAATGACCTGCAATCGTATACTTTATAATATCTTCCTAATGATTAAAAAAGTCATGCCACCAAGATACATCTTGATCTCTAGTATATTTTATTTTGCACGCTCAATATGTCTCTTCATTTCAATGAGTGCATGCATCCAGCTTTTACTTTGATCAACCAAATTTCCACATCTTTTTGTATTGTTTCTATCTTCATATGGTGAGTGTTCTGCACCATACACAGACAAATTAGGCACCTGCAACAAGAATCTACATCCCTCTTTAGGATCCCACCCAGGATAAGATGAATACTGCTTTGCAAAAAAGGGTTATATCATCAACCCTCCTTATCAAGAATATATGGTTGAAACTAATATTGTGCGATGGAGCCAAAACCCTAGCACTATTATCAAGGCCCATTGAACAAAAGTGCTTAAAGTTATAAATCTGTGTGAGGTGTTGAACTTTCGTTTTTGTAGTATATGCTTCTAAAATCATCTCAGATAAAATCGAAATAGTAAAAGCATATTTACGTGAACTTGTTAGAGAAGGTACTGAACATTTGGTCAATGTGATCATGAGTGTGACCAACCACAAGGAAATTTACCTTAACCTTCTAAAATACCTGTTTATCAACAAGCATGCATAAACATCCAAAGATTGTAGAATTTTGATTCTATGTTGCAGTATTATCAAGTTGCAAATATAGAGTTGGTGGCAAAAGACCCTTCCATGATTGCAAAACCTAATAAATGAAAGTAACTGTAAGGTTTGGATCATTATGCACATTCGGATATGTGAAGAAAACCTTGGACATTACAATTGCATTGTATACCAAAGCACCAACCAAATGCATTTGCACAAGGACTTCATCTCCAATGTCCTTAGGGATGCGATAAAAATGAGGCAAACAAGTTTTTTTTGATCCATACCATCGATCAACAAACACATATAACGCTCCGGATTTTTGAGTGCTTTACTTTGATGATGAACTACTTTATTTCTCTCTAAATCTTGACTTTCCCGCTGGCTGTTTAGGATATCTTTAAAATTATCTATTTCTTGTGGTGTTGTAGCCCCCTTTGCCATGTTTTTCAAAGTGGTGCAAACTGAACATTCACCCATTCTAGCTTTACGAGGAATAGACTTACTTTTAAAGTCTTGCTTCCATAATGGAGTAGAGTGACGATACAACACATACTTCTCATTTTTATTTTCCATGTAATCTCTATGTATTTAAAATACCTCTCGACGAGTAAAGTTATCTAACAAGTGCAACCTTCTAGTTGTAGGCATAACCTCACAATGCAAGCTAAAAAAATTCATCATCCAATTCATTGCATGACATCAAGCAGATCCTTTGGTCCCAACATGGAACGTATCCAAAATGAGATCCCCATTCATAAGCCCCTGTTGAACCCTATGTATTCTAAAATTTCCCACACCCATTGAAATTTAAAATGTAGCCCTACAACATTGCATCCCTTGAGTAAAGAAATATTTAAAAGCAACACATGTTACTAACATGTTATCCTCAATCATTTGCATGTGAGAAACAAGGTATATATCTTGCCTTTCACTATCTAAATGGAGGAATTTCTCTCTTAGGTGCTTTAGTTTCTTCATTCCTAAATAGTACAAACATTTCAAACCACAACAATGCTTCACAATATCCAATGCAATCTATCTATCTGAAGTAAGAAATTTAAATCTTTTTTTACTTACTTCACGAGGCCTTCTTTTAAAATGTAGATTGAGCGTGCTTTGCCTTTCCTTTGCTCCACATGCACTTGAGTTAGAAGGGAGATCAATGGCTAGGTCAGATGGTAGATCAAGAGGTGCATTTGGTTGAGGAGCATTGCACTACAAATTGGATAACTTAAATGACTCAACAGAAACCATAGAATGATGATCACCACATTCTAAACCATGGAGATCAGCACTTATGAGGAAAGGGTCAACTGAGAACAATGAACTTGAAATTTTATCAATATGAGTAGGGGAAGCTGATTCCCAAGCATCCGCTAAAAAGATTGAGCTCATCTTCACTTACTTCAAAGAAGATTGAAGATGAATTACCTTTAAATGAGTAGACGTCCAAGATCAAGTGAAAATATCACATCAAATGTCACATCAAGTAGATATGAAATCAAAAGTTCTTTAAAGTAAATTAAAGTGCATTAAACATCATATTACATTAAAGTACTTAAAGCCTAACATTAAAGTATTTAATTACTCAAATATACACGATTGATGTTTTCAAACTAATAAGGGAACCAAATATTTGTCCATTCTGCTTGTCTATATTTGTCTATACTCTCTGCCATCTTAATCTAAATTGGAAAGGGTACATTTGTCCTTGTGTGAGTGGAAACTCTATTGCTTTCGGATGCCTTCATGTCCATCTCATTGTTATATTGTAATGCCAACGATAAGTTATCTAATTTCAATCTATTTTGTGAATGAACTATCAATTGATCTATGAAACTCATGGCCAAAATCTCTGTGATTTACTCTGATGCTCAACAATTACCATGCAATCACATCTCTCCAACTCTGTTAAGTTTTGAATAACTAGAGTTGTGAAATAATAGAATCTTCACACATAATATTCGCTGTTCTTTGAATTTCATCATTCTTTTGACCATGCATACTTTCTCTCTATCACATACGAACTCACAAATGCATAAATACAAAGCCATATTCATTTAGACCTTCTCCATTTCACAAAGAATACAAAGATGCTATATTGTGAAAATATTCATTGAAGTGCATGGATAAAAGTCTGATGGGGCCATCAATGTCTGAACTATTGGGAAAATATGAGGCATCTCATCTGATTTTGTCCAGGTAAATAGATAGAATTTTCCTACAAACCTTAACTTAATGAATGCACTATAATGCATTGAATCATTGAATGATAGTTTAATTTTAGAATTCTTGATGCTCTATTAGAAATAGCATGGTTTTATTTTTGTCCTCATACTAAATGGTTATTTTATGTTTGATTAATGCCTATGAAAATCAACCCAATTATTATTAGATTTGACTTTTGAATTTAATTTCTTTGGAACTTATTGGAATTCCACTTTACATTGATATATCAAAAGTCAATATGTCAATTTGAACTTTTATTGTAAATCATCAATGTCTTTGAGTTTGGCATGAAATGAAGTAGGAAATGCAACTATTCTGGAAATAAATGGCAGTTTGCCCCATGGATCTCATGTTATGGGTTGGGAAACGAGAGTTGATCTACCAAATCTTGAAAAAAAGAATTCAGCAAGCAGAAAAGATGGAGGAGGACTCTTTCCACTCACACAAGGATAGATGTACCCTTTCCACTTTAGATTAAAATGATGAAGTGATGGATCCTTGTTAGATCAGTTGACTGATCTAGTTAGAAACTGGGTAGATTCAGTTAGATCTAGTTAGTCTCTGGTTCAAGTAACCCAAGTGTCTATAAATAGTAGAGGAGGAGATCATTCTCATTCAAAAATCCGCGAGCGAGAGAGAGCAATCGAGCACAAACATCAAAGGCACACAAAGCTCAACAACCCAGCAAGGATATGTGATGGAGAAGAAGAATACTGGCAAGAGTACACAGAGGTAGAGAAAATCACACCACCAAAAAAGATTTTTAAAAGATTCCTTTTTAAGTTTTAGGAAATAGTATGTCTTCTAGGGATTTTATTTTTTGTGCTCATGAAGTCTCAATCCATTGAGGGTCTAAGTCAATGCCAGGCATCCACTTTGAGGTGCAAGTGGATGCCATGCATCGAATTTAGGGTGCAAGTCGCTCCCAGGCATCGACTTTAAGGTGCAAGTCAATAGCAGGCATCAACTTTAGGGTGCAAGTTGATGTTAGGCATCAACTTGAACCCCTAACATCGATGTGTGGCATCGACTTGCACCTAAAAGTCGATGCGTGTCATCAACTTACACCCTCAAGTCGATGCCTCGCATCCAATTTCACCCCAAAGTCGATGCCAGATATCGACCTAGAATGGCGATACCAGGCATCGACCTAAAATGTCGGTGTTGGGCATCGAATGTGGCCTAAAAGTCGATGCGAGGCATTGACTTTAGGGTGTAAGTCGATGCCAGGCATCAATGTTTAGGTGCAAGTCGATGCCACTCATCGACTTTACGGGTGGAACTTGATGCCTGGCATCAACTTGTAGGCTTAAATCCATGCCACACATCCACTTTAGCTTGCAAGTCGATGCTAGACATCAATTGTAAGGTGCAAGTCAATGTTTGGCATCGATTTGTGGTGCAAGTCGATGCCTGGCATCGAATTAAGCTTGCACGTTGATGCCAAGCATCGACTTTGTGTGTAATTCGATGCTTGGCATGGACTTGAAGGCTTAATTTGATGTTTGGCATTAACTTGCACCACAAAATGGATGTTTGGCATCGACTTGAAGGCTTAAGTCAATGTCTGGCATCGACTTGCACCCTAAAGTTGATGCTTGGCATGAACCCTTCAGCTTGAAAAACACATTAATGTAAGAGCTAATACTTCTGAGGCCATTTCAAGGATGCTGACTTAAAAGGTGAGAGGCATGTCAAGAAGCTCAAAGTCACAGTGAGCTCTCTAGATCAGCATCATGATAGAGGCAATGGTCACCCAAACAAGATCCAAGAAAATCCTTGCATCTTTATTCTCTAAGAGGGCCAGCAACCCAGTTGGCATGTCATCTGGTGGACAGAGTAGCATCAAAATAGCTGAGGATGATGCAACTAGGAAGGAGAGGTTGAAGGAGATAGAGGTCTTAAGGAAAGATCATCCACACTAGGACATGACAAACCTGGAGTGGTGCCTTCAATATGTTAAAGAGAATAATACAATCCTTCTTGTGTTTGCAGGGGCCTATGGGAGAGGCAAGATCATGACAACACAGGCCTTTCACTATGGCGTGTTCAAACTCGACTATGAAGATGAGGATTCTGACAACCTCCTTTTCCTGGTAGAGACATCAAAGGGGCTACGAAATGTAATATGTAAGATGGATTTCTTGTGCCCGAAGTGTTGTTTGCCAGAGAGGCTTGTAGAGATTTGTAGGGACGCAATCAACCTCATTAGGGACTTGATGACATGGATCGAGGGCAACATTATGCCAACACAATAGAAGATGAAAACCCTTGTAAAGGCAAAGGGTAAGGGGTGTGTGCAGAAGAAGCTATTGAGGAAAAAGAAGAGAGTGGCTGATGAGGAGTCTTTTGAGTCAAGCTCTAGTTCTAAGGATATTATTGTTGCACCCAGTGGTGAGCTTGCTTCGTGAATTCTCAGTACTGAGCAGAACAAGATGAGGGACATAGCTTGGAGAAAGCTTGTGAAGAAGGGGCAATTGTTCCACCTACCAGTCAATATCATCCATAGGCCACCCATCAGTCTAGTTATCGGGAGGAGGCCCCTTCAGATAAGGGAGCCACATAATTTGCATGTGCAGAATCTTAAGAAGAAAATGAAGATAAATCCTGAAGCTACTGTTGTGCCATTGCTCGTGATGGTGGATCCGAATGAGTGCAACTCTGTGGAGGATTTCAATGAGGGCGTGTTTGAAGATTACACATATTATGTTATTGGTGGTTCAGACTCTACAGAGGCCTGCAAAGAGCTAGTGAAGGAGCACCCCACCACATTCTTCTTTAGGTATGTAGAGTGCAAAATCAATGTTGGGTTTACAAGTGAGGAAGCCAAGCTTCTTGCTTGGGATCACAAAAACGATAATGACTACAAGCAGACGATGTCCTCCATAGAGAGAATTCGGTTCTTCCACCATGAATACGAAGATTACCTCATGAAGGAGGCTGGCATAATACATGCGAATCTTTGAAAGCAATTCCTTATTGAGGTTGACTTTGCACTAGATGAAAATAGAAACTCTAATGCTTTGAGAAAATATGATCCATGGTTTCAGCTTGCGTTCAGAACAGGTGAGATCTAGGATCTGTAGGATAAGATTTTCACAATGTGGGAGAACAAGGAGGTCAAGGGCCAGAAGCAATGAAAGTCAAGGCCAGATCCTTAGGTTGATTTGAAGGTAAAGAGAAGGAAAATTGACCTTTCGATTGAAGAGGCTCCTGAAAACATGAAGCTGAAACCATGGAGAGCCATTCAAGGAATCAAGGATGATACTAAGTTGAATATATCAACTTTGTCAAGGGTAATCTCCAAGGAGTTAAGCCTCGAGGAGATGGTGACTGAGCTTAATAAGTATATATGTTATTCTCAGATCCTTTATACCTCCTCCCATGTTTTTGGTCTAACCTACTCTGCCTTTCATGTTTCTGACTATAGTCATAAAGCATACATGAAGATTCAAGAGGTGACGATGAAGAGGCTGGGTTGCTTTACTTGGACTAATGTCCAAGGAGACTATCCAACTACCTCATCATACAACGCTTTATTGGAGTATTTTATCATGTTTTGTGATTGGGTAGGTTCTATTCTGAGAGAGGATGCCTGGTTTTCTATCTGGCTTGATGCTTAGCATCAACCTACCACTAATTTGATGCCATGCATTGACTTTTAGTAGCAACTTGATGCCTAGCATCGACTTTGTACTAAAACTCGATGTCTAGCATCGACTTACTACTGAAAGTCGATGCTTAGCATGGATTTACTATCGAAAGTGGATGTTTGGCATCGACATACTAACATAAGTGGATGCCACGCATCGACTTATGGGAGAGATCCATGCCATGCATTGACTTTTAGCAGATGGTTGATGCCTTGCATCGACTCAACCAAGAAAACAATGCCAGGCATTGATTCCTCATGTTTCCACTTGTTTATCAAAGAGCTCATGTAATTGTCTTTCCACTTGTTTCTACAAAAACCAAAGAAAAGTAAGTCAGTAGAGGTATTATGTGATTATTGTTGGTGATTAACTTCGCTCTGATACCAATGATGTGGTACTCTGGCTACGTTACCACTTTCGGTATGGTAGCACGGATACCACTTGTTATGGTCGACCCGACAAAGACTTGAACCTTGTCAAGCCTGCGGAATTTGCTGCGCCACCGAAGAGATGCTAAGCTAGAGCGATATTAGAACACCTCCATAATCAATAGTAGCATAGCACAGTTTCTATCGCTCAAACATATAAAGCTGTGTTTCGAATTTTTGAACCGAAACTTCACCAGACTCTCACCAAACTTTCACCGTAATTAAACCGTAATTATACCGGAACCTTACCGGAATCAACTGGGATTCTTTGTAATCACTTCAAGTGAATATACAAGAAGTAAGGAAGTGATGCGTGAACTTCCTTTACTGAATGAACTCTTTCTGAAGTTTAAGAAAAAACTTCTCCAGTTCAGAGTGCCTCTTTTCGGTCAGACTTTGTATTGTGTGTACATATCCATTTCACCGAAATCTTTGATGAACTGATAGTAGAGATTTCTAGCTATAAGATAAGCTATCTCTCATACAAAACCTTAATTTATTCTGCGAGATATACTTTGTTGTTCTACCGGAAAACTCGTTTGGTGAGAAAACTGTAACTGACCGAAAAATACGTTTACTGAGAGAGTGCCGGAAAATACATTTACTGAACGAACTATAACAGTTAACTGACTTTATACCGTAACATGAAAATACTCAGAGTTCTTCACATCCAAACAGTGCACGCAAACTTCCACATGAACATGTGTTTTCTATTAGAGAAGATGTGTACAAACTAAGCTTGGCCTCTTCTTGCTCAAGCTATAGAAACTCTCCTACACTGAGTAGTTTCTGTTTCCCATCTCTCTAGATGAATACCTGACATTTCAGGTTTCTGTTATTCATCTTTACATACGCGATCTCTGGCGTCTTCTGAAAAACTTCTCTTCTCTATCTTCTCTCTCATTCTGACCTCTATATGCACTCTATTTAAGCTGCGCGCTCTACTCACGCATGTTCTTGTTCGCACGCTTCCTCCTATTATTCTTATGCACGTTCTCTCTTTATATACATTTTGATTCAGTGTAACGAACTCTATCAAACTCTAATTCTGCAAGATTTTGCGCTGTACATAAGGGTCGTGAATTTGTCCCTTCACTAAGGCTTTTGATTTTTTTAATATTTTGATTCCGCTTCTCTTTATCTTTCTTTGTCTGTATGTCAAATTTGTGAGTGATTCTTCAACAGCTCCCCCTCAATCACTAATTTGACTCTTCCTGTCTTTCATATATTTTTCTTTCTTTTATACCTGCCATTTCTTTGAATCTGCTTGTCTTTGTTCCATCCAAGCTCTTTGTCAAAATATCTACAATCTGATCTTTTGTCGGAGTGTATATTATTTCTATCTCTTTCTCCATTACCTTTTCCCTTAGGAAATGATACTGAATTTCTATGTGCTTTGTTCTTGCATGAAATACTGGATTTGCTTCAAGATACAGTGAGCTCATATTATCTCCATGTATGATAGGTATACCTTGATC
Source organism: Ceratopteris richardii (assembly GCA_020310875.1). NCBI lineage: Eukaryota > Viridiplantae > Streptophyta > Polypodiopsida > Polypodiales > Pteridaceae > Ceratopteris > Ceratopteris richardii. The sequence continues at coordinate 121,211,996 of CM035425.1, read as the reverse complement.
AATACCCATGCTTTTGAACAAGGTCTGCATCCATATCACTTCTTTGGCTCCTTCTACAAGTCCTTTATATTCTGCTTCTATCGACGATAAAGCCACTGTGTGTTGTTTCTTCGAACACCAGCTTCCTAGCTTATCTCCATCATATACCCATGTGTTGATCTTCTGTCATCTTGACTTCCTGCCCAATCTGAGTCACTGTATGCTCTCAGCTTTATATCTAACGTAAAAGGATAATATAATCCTTCTTTTATAGTTCTTTTGATATATCTAAAAACTCTCTATCTTGCAACCCAATGTTGATCCTTCGGACAATGCATGAACTGTGAGAGAACTCCCACTGCATAACTAAGATCCGGTCGTGTTAGTGTAGCGTAGATTAAGCTTCCCACTAACGACTGATACTTTCTTATATCTTTAAACTCTGCACCACTATATTTGGTGAGTTTATGATTTACTTCAAGCGGTGTTGAAGCTTCTCTGCAATTCTCCATATTAAACTTCTTGAGTAAGTTTAAGAGATACCTTTCTTGCGTAACATATACACCATGATCTGTGTATGTGATTTCCATTCCTAGAAAGTATGACAACTTTCCTAGATCACTGATCTGGAACTCCTTTTCAAGTAATCTCTTTACTTCTTTAATTCCTTCATCTGAAGTACCTGTGATTATATTGTCATCTACATAAATACAAATGTAGATCATACCTTCTTCTGTTCTCTTGATGAGTAAACTTGCATCTGCCTTTGAACTTTGGTATCCAAGCTCATTGGGATATTTCACAAGCCTATAATTCCAAGCTCTTGGAGCTTGCTTTAGTCCGTAAAGTGCTTTTCTTAATTTGCAAACAAAGTTTGGGTATCTGGAACTTACAAACCCTTCAAGCTGTTCCATATAGACTTCATATGATATATATCCATTTAAAAATGCGTTCTTTATATCTAGCTAACTTAGCTTCCATCCTTTTGATGCTGCTATAGCAATCACTGTCCTTATAGTTGACATCTTTGCCACTGGACTAAACATCTCATCGTAATCTATGCCATGCGTCTGAGCATAGCCCTTCATAACCAGTCTAGCTTTGTATCTGGCTATCCTTCCATCTGCAAGTTTCTTAACTTTGAAAACCCATTTATTTCCAATCACTTTCTTACCATTTGGTTTTGGAACAAGTTCCCATGTCTTGTTCTCTTCCAGTGCGCTGAATTCTTCTTTCATTGCTTCTTCCCAGTGCTTCTTGCCTTTAGCTTCATCATAGTTCTGAGGTTCTTCATCATCTTTGACTATATATGCATAATTTTTCTGAGTTATGTATGAAGTATCGTAAGAATACCTTGTTGATTGTTTCCTTACCCTGTTTGACCTTCTTGGTTCAAACTCTTCATGTGTATCTGAATACACGTCTTCATCAAATCCCTGTTCATCTTCATTTCTCATACCTGATCTGATCCTGGACGTACTTGCCTGCATATAGTCTTCATCTCTGTTCACCTGCACAATTGATTTCCCTTTCTCTTTCCTTCTTACCTCATCTTCAAATTCTTCCGTTGTATGACTTTGATCTATATACCTGCTTTTCTGTTCATCAAATGTAACATCTCTGGAAACAGTAAACTGTTTTGTTAGAGGACTCCATAACCTGTAACCCATCTGCTTTTCATCATATCCGACGAACACATATTTCTCTGCTTTTGGTTCAAGCTTATGTCTGAGTTGTGACGGTACATAAGCATAAGCTACTGATCCAAAGACGTTGCAATGATCAAGTGTTGGTTTCTTTCCCCACCAAGCTTCATACGGGGTCATTCCATCTAAAGCTGTACACCGTAATCTGTTTACCAAGTATGTAGCTGTATTTACGGCTTCAGCCCAGAGATAGTTTGGACAATTCTTTTCTTTTAGCATAGCTCGTGCAAACTCAACTAGAGTTCGGTTCCTTCTTTCTGCTACACCATTTTGTTGTGGTGTATACCTGTAGGTTATTTCTCTCTTAATACCTGCATTCCAAAGATAGTCATTAAAGTCTCGGGAGAAGTATTCTCCCCCTCCATCAGACCTCAGTCTCTTAAGCTTTCGACCTGTGAGTCTTTTAGCATATGCATGAAAATGCTTGAATGTTTCAAATACTTCTGATCTTTCCTTCAAAACATATAACGTTATCCATCTTGTAGCATCATCAATGAATAAAACATAATACCTCGATCCGCTGATTGATCCTTCTTTTGTTGGACCCCATATATCTGTATGAATGAGTTCAAGTACTCCATCATGTTTGAATCCTTTCTTCTGGAAAGGTAACCTGTGGGCTTTTCCCATCTGACATGCTTCGCATTTGTGAATCATATGTTGGTTCTATACATTCAGTAATCCCAGTACTGGCTGATTCGCAATCATAGATTTTATTCCTCTTTCAGTAAAATGACCTAATCTCTTATGCCAGAGATCAAGTTTTGTAATCACCTTTTCACCATGTGTGAGCAACGCTTGACCAATGTTCCCTTGTACTCTTAAAGTAAAGAGTCTACCTTCTTTCTTACCAGAGACGATCTGATTATATCGGTTCTCGGGATCTTCTACAAATACTCCTTCATTTGTAAATCTGACCTGGAAACCTTTCTCAACTATCTGTCCCACACTAATCAAATTTTTTGGTATTGTCGGAACATACAAAACATTAGTTAGCAAATCTACTCCACTCTTACAACATCACTTTTCCAATTGAGTGTACACTATGTCTCGTATTGTCACCTGTTTGAACAGTATGACTGGAACTACCTTTTTCCAATTCTGACATCAGTTCTATATTTCCTGACAAATGATTAGAACGTCCATAGTCAATGTAAAATACCCTTAGGTCTTCGTTATCTGATGTGCTCATTGAGTTCATCATCAATGATGTACGACTTTCATTCTGTGTGTCATTTGCGTAATTGTTGTAGGTGGTGTTGTAGGATTGATTTTCTCCCCAACTTCTTGCTCCACCTCTACCATAGCCTCCTCTTTGATTCTGTCTACCTCTTTGAAAGTTATTCTGATATCTTTGGCTTCTGCCTCTTCTATTACTGTTCTGATTTTGATTTGATCCTTGTTGATTGTGCCAACAATCATGAGCCAGATGATTACTGAGTCCACAAATCCAACAAGCCTTCTTCTTGATATTCTGACTACCTCTTCCTCTTCCAAAACCTCTTGCTCTTCCTCTGCCGGTGCCTTTACCTCTTGCATAATAAGCCTGAGAACTTGACTCTTCTTCGTCTTTTGACTTGCCTTTATCTTTCTTCTTATTCTTCATGTACATTGCAAAACTTTGTCCTTTATCTCCATCTACTTTCAGGTCTTGCTCATATGTGAGCATCAAACCAAGCAACTGATTTAAATCTGGTACAAAATGATTTAAAGATAGTTCAGTCGAGAGTACGAAAGGTTTCCACCTTTCATCTCCTCTCAAACCTGTGAGCACTTGCGCTATCAATCTGTGATTTTCGACATCTTCATTTATGGATCCAAGACTATCTGCTAGATCCTTCATTTTAGTAACGTAGTCACTAATGCTTTGATTTGACTTCTTTTTGAACGTTGTGAATTCGGACCATAAGCTAGCCTTTCTAGCTTTCGGAGTATTTTGGAAATGATCTTCCAACGCACTCCATATGTCTTCCGCTTTCTCTAGACCTCTAATGTGCAGTAGTAGATGGTCTGAAATGGTATTATAAATGTAAGCTCTTGCCGTTGCATCTTTCTTCTACCACAACTTCAAGGCTTCTAATTCTTCTTTTTCCAGTTAACTATCATCTTCGAAAATCGGCTTCTTTTCTTCTCCGGTCACATACATCATTAAGTCCTTACTCATAAGTAGGGCTTCAATGTGCATTACCCATGCCGGATAATTATTTTTGTCCAATTTATCAATTTGGACATGATCTTTCATGATCTTCTTGTTTCTGTTACTTCCGGTGACCTTTTGAGAATCTTTCTACTCTTCAGAATCTTTCTCGTTCTGGTACCACTTCTTGGATCTCACGGCTCTGATACCACATGTTGGTGATTAACTTTGCTCTGATACCACTGATGTGGTACTCTGGCTACGTTACCACTTTCGGTATGGTAGCACGGATACCACTTGTTATGGTCGACGCGGCAAAGACTTGAACCTTGTGAAGCCTGCGGAATTTGCTGCGCCACCAAAGAGATGCTAAGCTAGAGCAATATTAGAACACCTCCATAATCAACAGTAGCTTAGCACGGTTTCTGTCGCTCAAACATATAAAACTGTGTTTCGAATTTATTGAAATTTAACCAGAACTTCACCGGACTGTCACTAGACTGTCACCGTAATTATACCGGAATCTTATCGGAATCAACTGCAATTCTATTTGTGATCACTTCAAGTGAATATACAAGAAGTAAGGAAGTGATGCGTGAACTTATTTTACTGAATGAACTCTTTCTGAAGTTTAAGAAAAATCTTCTCCCGTTTAGAGTGCCTCTTTTCGGTCAGACTTTGTACTGTGTGTACATATCCATTTCACCGAAATCTTTGATGAACTGATAGTAGAGATGTATAGCTATAAGATAAGCTATCTCTCATACAAAACCTTAATTTATTCTGCGAGATATACTTCATTGTTCTACCGGAAAACTTGTTTGGTGAGAAAACTGTAACTCACCAAAAAATACGTTTACTGAGAGAGTGCCGGAAAATACGTTTACTGAACGAACTGTAATAGTTAATTGACTTTATACGGTAACATGAAAATACTCAGAGTTTCTTCACATACAAACAGTGCGCGCAAACTTCCACATGAACATGTGTTTTCTATTAGAGAAGATGTGTACAAACTAAGCTTGGCCTCTTCTTGCTCAAGCTATAAAAACTCTCCTACACTGTGTAGTTTTTGTTTACCATCTCTCTAAGATGAATACTTGACATTTCAGGTTTCTGTTATTCATCTTTACATACGCGATCTTTGGCGTCTTCTGAAAAACTTCTCTTCTCTATCTTCTCTCTCATTCTGACCTCTATATGCGCTCTATTTAAACTACGCGCTCTACTCACACACGTTCTTGTTCGCACGCTTCCTCCTATTATTCTTATGCAGGTTCTCTCTTTATATATAGTTTGATTCGGTGTAACGAACTCTATCAAACTCTGATTGTGCAAGATTCTGTGCTGTACATAATGGTCGTGAATTTGTCCCTTCACTAAGGCTTTTGATTTTCTGAATATTTTGATTCCGCTTCTCTTTATCTTTCTTTGTCTGTATGTCAAATTCATGAGTGATTCTTCAACAATTATCCCCCTGCATTCCTGGCTCACATTCAAAGAGCAAGGCATGAGAAATCTAGACTGAAAGACAAAGAGATAGATTTTGATGATGAACCTGATCTAAAGTGTTTCTCCAATCCCCTAGACCCACTTAGGCCTATATATTACAATGTATTTTGTAGTGATGTAAATAATATTTGAACTGTTGTGCCTAGAACGTGTTTCTCCCTTCTTATAGCAAACATATCCTATGGATTTAGAATGTTGGGATCACTGAATGATGACGAGCCTTTCAAGCACCCTCAGATTCGGAAGATGGTCACTGATTTTGCGGATTTGACTATGTCTCCTCTTTGGAGGATAGTAATTTTCCATAGCAGAGACCAGTCTTTCTCTATTTCAACTACCTTGGAGTCAAGGTGTCATGTTGTAGAGTGCCTCACATGGTATGTGATCTTCTTTCTATCTCCCTCGCTTAAATGATGCTCTCTCTCACTTATAGTTCTACTTGGTAGGGTGAAGACAAATGTGAATCATACTCCTTTGCATAGATTTGTGAGCTCCCCCGAATGCACTACAGTTGGCTATTATGATGAAGTAAACAACAGAAGAGTCAGGGAGCATTGCAATGAGAATGGGATCTCCAATGTGCTCACGTTCAGAAGTTATCAAGAAACTTTGTCATGTACGTGGGGACAAGACATTGGTTAACCCCTATCAAAAGCGACAAAATATTATAATGAGATTGATTCAACTATTCTCCAATGATGATGACTAGGTCCTAGACCTTCTTTTGGGCACAAGTAATTTCCACGGTAACATTTCTCATTAGCCATGATATTGATCAGCTTTTAAGTGGTTTTGTTCTATTTCAGGAATGACTCTCGCTTGCTCCTTGAAGCTCTTCAGGCACTGCATAGCTGTGGAGAAGGATGATCCTCACGTGAGCTTCATTAGAATGAGAATCAATGGGTTGAATGAATGCCTAGATGAAGACCAAGAGGTTGGGAGGAAGCACATTGCAGACAGGGAGAGATTCCAACCAGCTTCAAGGGAGCGTGTTCCCCCACTTGCACATCAATCGAGAGACATGGCTGACCTTGAAGAGCCAATCTTGGAGCAAGATAAGCAGGAGATATGTTCTAGGGTTCCAAAGGATCCCATAATGCATGAGCCTAAGGAAATCTATGATCAGCTTCTATTGTAGAGACTTATTATTCTTGTAAATACATACATGAAATGTAATCATCATTTTAATAGAAATATAATGCCAAGTTTTGCTTCCATTTTGTGCAAAGCTATACTTATCTTGAGCATTTCTCTGATGAATGTGTGGATGTTGCTTAGTATAATGCTTTTGATTATGATCTTCTCTCTGGAATGCTTTTATGATATTCATTTGATATGCTATGAATATGGCCCAACATTCAATGAGGATCTGAACTGTACAAAGAGATGATCTTAATTGCCTTGTTAAAAGGTTGGACTTTTGAAACACATGTACTACGAATTTTGAGTAGCTTTTAATCACCTATAATCTGTGCTTGCTGAGGTTCTAGATGTAATGAAGGAGTTTTGCCAATTATTACTTGTACCTTTAACTCTGATCTCTTATGTCAAAGGTCATGGTGTGGGGTCCTTGATCATGCTCAACACTAAGTTTTCATTGTACCAAGCATTTTGACATATCTATCTCCGACTACTTGGGTTATAGGATCAAGCTTCTTCTCAATATTTACAAGCAAGAACAAGTGATTCTTACTAGATATTGTAAAATGAACACTATTGCTTGATATCAGGGTCTTTAGGTAAAAAAAAATGGAGAACATGTATTTATTCTCCTTTGTTGTGACTCAATGTTATTACATTTATTTAATGCATAGAGGTATTTATTAATATGAACTCTCATATGAAAATATTTTTACTTGATATCCCTCTTCCTTGATTAGCTGCTACTCTTATTTCATTGACCTTTCTTCTCCTTGTTCTTACGCTTTCCATGTTATTGATTCTTTCATAGTTTAGCATCTCAAATATTATATGCATCCCCACTCTAATTACCAACCATGTAGGTTCTATGGATCTCCTCACTCAAGAGTGCTCCACATATGTCCTTATAGACTAATTTATTACCAAGCGCATTATTTCTAATAGCCATGCAAAATGTTTCCCATGATGATGGAAAGCTCCATAGTAACAATAATACTTTCATTACATTCTCCATCTCCATTTCTTTGAGCCAGTAACTTAGAGAATATAGGATCATACCCACTTATCTAAGCAACAACACTATCTATTTCCTTCATGCAGAGATCATATAACTTTCGTATCATTTATGCTTTATTTGATGTTGTTTCTTTTTCATATATATGGCATAACTTGTTCTAAAGCTTTTTTGCACTTTTAGAATCCAATAATATAAACTAATCATTATTTTCGAGGTATAATCAAATGGTAGACATACCGACTTCATCCAAGTCATTTGAATCATCATCATTCATAGGAATAAGGTTCTTTGAGATTCCATTTGCTGGATTCCACTATGTCCTTTGAATTTGCACATCTTTAGTTTGATTCTTCCATAGTCCAAAGCTTGTTCCATTAAAATTTTGAATCTCAAAATGTATTTTTCCTCTCACATTCTAGCTCCTCTTTGGAGCACTAGTGCTAGACCATGATCCACTAGATGTGCCATAGATCTCTAATGCCATGATGATAGAGACCTAACTAGAATGATAATAGAGCTATATTACTCTAAACACCACCTTAAAGGCTCAAAAACATGACCAAATGTCAACTTCCAACAAAACTTCAAAAAGTATCCCCAAGAAAATGGACCAATGAACAACGATGACCATGCACAGAGACTATGTTAGAATGGATGTCCCCAAACCAATAAGTTTCTCAAGGGGAAAAGTCAACAACTATATGGTTGTAAATGTAAGATTTGGAAAACTTTTGTTAGAGTATCCTCTCCAAAATGAGCATATTAAAGACTTAGAAACTCGTAAAACTATGAGTATTGGCACGTAAGCCTACATAGTGAATCTCTTTATATAGTTTCAAGAACAAGCATCCAAAGCAAAGAATCAAGCCTTGAGGACCCAAAACATGTTCAAGGTAATGTGAACCTTAATCTTTTCCCCTCCTCAAACACCAAAAAAGTGTAGGTTACTGGAAAGAGATTGATAGTTAAGGAAGCTCTAGGGAAAACAATATTGGGATTGGTGACCTCTGAGGAAGTATCAAGAATCTCTTTCTTTCTTGATCATTGAGGTCTTCCCTTGTGCACAGACAATGGTGCCAATGGTGACATGTTATGCCAAGTTCTATGCCTTAAATTACATTTTTGCTTCAGATAGCTCTCACACAAGATTGAAGTGGTCTCATTACAATGCACCACAATGTTTTCTGTGTTGGGAGAGTTTTGGAACAATGCCCTCATAGTAGAAAACAAGCTTTCGTGATGAAAACACTCTTCTACATAGACTTGTTGAAAACAAAGAACTACCCAATACATAGAGACCATATCTCACAGTTTTAGGTTTTACAAATGTGGTCAGAATCATAGTCTTTGGCTGACCAAGTGACTGTATGTTTTACTACAGAAGACATATATATATAATTTATCAAAATCCATTCCTCCTTTCACATGGATACTAACCGTAATAAGAATTGTAGAAATTACTAACTATACATAGAAGTAGATTGTAAAGTAGAAATGAGCTAGTATTTTAGAGAAGGAAATATAAAAATTCAAGGAATTGGGTACTTTAATCAGTGAATAAGCCTGAACCAAAGAATTCTACAAAACCATAGAGGTATTTCGCATATTGACATAGCACTAGAGTCTACGCACATAATTTACATATAGTATCTTTAAGAAATATAGAGTAAAGGTACCTGAAGTTAAATGTCCAATCGTGCAAAGGAAATGCAATTGTATTTAGTTGAAAAATTATATATTCTCATGCATGTCTCTACTTAGCCTCTTCGGGATCAATTTTTCCTAATACACTACACAAATGGTTGCAAAAGTAGAGAATGTATTATTTTGGACTTAAGATATAAAACATCATCACACGATTTCATATACGATGAAATACTCGTCACAAAGATTAATGTTTATTCCGAATTCTAGATATAAACGTATAGATGTGTTTAATCATAATGGCCTCTAACAATACAATAAATGGTGCATATAAAACTATAAAATATAAATAATATAAGTATTTAATAAAGCGTACATTAAAGCAATTAGTACTCCTGTTTGTCTTCATTGGTATTTGAATCCTGTAAACTATAAAGAATATTATTCAAATCCTAGGGGCACTCTTGCTTGCATGGTCCACTCTCACATCTAATAAGCTATTCCTAGATATATTAAAAATCTAGGTTCCAACAAGACATTATCTTTGTGGAGAGTTTCTTTAGACTTTGCACGTCCTAGAAATATGCAAAGTTTATCCTAAAATAATTGAGGTGAAGTAAGTATTTGAAGAAAACATGGATTGTTACCGTTCATGCTCTCAAAGCTTTCTTTATACATTGTTCAATTTCGTTTTCAAGAATCTTGAGTTTTTCTAGAGACTTTGAGTCCTCAACGACTTGAGTCTAAAGAATTTGGGCTTTTTCACCGTTAAATGTGAGCTTATCTATAAAAACGTTTTTTATTTGACCAAAGTTTGGAATGTTCCTATTAATTTTTCATTTCACCCTCGGGAATTTCCCACTTGCTACTAAAAATCTACAACTATGGGTACATTTGAAAGAAAGCATGCTTATAAATCAAACTTAGGCTCAATGTTTTCGTCACTTACACAAAGGAGTTGTTTTCGAGATCCTCTCTGTTTCTCCCACATCGACTACTCCTTTTTCCAACTCTTCCAATGGCTTTTGCCACAAGCTATCAATTTTTCATTTTACCCTTAGAAACTTCCCACTTGCTACCTAAACTCCACAACTATGAGTACATTATCGATTTTTAATATAGAATCATTTTCTATTTGAAAGAAAACACGCTTACAATTCAAACTTAGGCTCAACGTTTTGGTCAGTTAGAATAAGGATTTGTTTTCAAGATCCTCTTTGTGTTTCTCAGACATCGATTATGCCTTTTGCCAACTCTTCGAATGCTTCTCGCTAAATTTCCTAGGAATCAAACTTCTACTCGATAACTTCTATGGATGCCTTGGCAAGTAGTGGAGAAGCATTCGCCATTCGGAATTGAATAAGAAAGTTTTCCACTTTAAACCATTTATATCTACAGTTTGAAATTCTAACCTTGATGAGCCTACAAGAAATAATTTTAATCAGTTTGAATGCTCGTGTTCATCATTACAAATGGGTTATTAATTTCGAGTGCTAGAAAATGTGACTTTCAAAGAAATTATAGTTGCATCTTCTATAAAGAGAGATTTTGATTTAGTCTTTTTTTGCGTATCCTATTGATGACCTTACTATAGTTGTGATTGTGACTCTTCCTCTCTCTCTCTCTCATACTCAATCATCTAACCTTTACCCGTAGCCTTAGAGCCAAGAATACGAAGAAATAAAAACAAATATTCCCTATGATTTTACATTATTTTTCACATTTTCAAACTATATGGAAATTTGATAAAAGATTCATACAAAAAACAATGTTCGAGAAAACCTTTTGTTGTCCTAGAGTTGGATGACCACGAAGGTTTTCAAGATATAGGAGTAAAGAGAGACCACCTATCCTTGTATCCACTTCTCATGGATTTCATTTACCTCGGTGCAATTCTATGAACCTCCTTCTTTGAACCCTAAATAGTAGCTCAACCCAATCAACTTGAGGAAGTGTTATTCTCCATGTGGAAGAGATATCTTCCAATAAAAACTATTAAGTTTATAATCCCACAATGCAAGTTCCAAATGCATGTACCCTAACTAATTCAAAACGCTAGGTAGTTACTGTTACTGTATTTCGCTATTACTCTTTGTGAACAAACATTTTTCCCCCTTTAGAGGTTATTTCACCCCATCTTTTACATATGAACATTACTTGGATTCTCCAATTATTGTTGTATACTCCACATATAATAATATATTATAAATTCTACTCTTTATTTTCTTCTTCCTTCTTGTGCTATTTGTGTGTGTTCCTTCTATTCATTCTAAATCACACAATAGTAAACTATCAAAAGTAGCTAAGGTTTTTGTTGAACATCTTTATCCACTTTATGGTCTTCTTGAAGATAGATTCTTTGATAAGACTCTAAAGTTTTGAAGCCACTTCCAGATGGCTTTTGTTGATTGATTAGGGACAAAATTATCATGATTAGTTGATAAATTCGTTAATCACATACTTAAATGATAAAATTTAATCAAAATCTAGAATAGATCCTATGTGCCTACTTTTTCCAATAAACATTATAGTAGGAAGATTATCTACCTCGTGCTAAATTTTTTTATAATAGTTCAAGGTATCCATTATCAAGTTTTAGTCCATTTATGCTTATGCATGGCTTTGATCCTAGAGCCCCTTATATAGTAGGAGGTTCGCATGAAAGAACCCAAGCTTCTCCAGTTTTCTTAAATGAAACTCATTTTAATCTTTGAAGATTCTAAATGTAACTACATATTTTTATAGCTTAAAGGATCCGACAAAGAGTCAATGTCATGTATTAGTCACATAAAGATACTTTATCTTTAAAATGAGATGCAATTCATGAACATGAATATGATATATCTCAAGTTGAAGATAATGAAAATGATGCATCTTGGATGATTGAGGATACTAGTTAAAGGGTTTCACAAGTCTTGGAAAATGAGGAGTTATGAGGAAAATAAAATGATAATGAAAATGGAAAGAACTAGATATAGAATTTATGCCCATAACATTCTAAATCAGGATTTTTAATTTGATGCAAGTACTTGCATTTTTACAAATATAAGTGAATGAACATATTAATAGAGTATTTGTGATGTAGAAAGAAATAATGCTCATGATCTACTCATGGTAATCGTATTACAAGAAGCACCTCATGCATGCACACACTTTGAGGATCTTGAGACAAAACCTATCATTATGTGCTATAAATTGAATATAAAAGAAGATAATTTAGAGGAATTAAGCGTGAAACATTTAATAAGGAATCCTATCATAGGTTCCTACCGATTCTAGCAAATAGAAAAACAGAAGAAGAAAAGGTCCATGCAATACATGGAATAAAGATCAACACACATAGGCAATAATTTTCATGGAAATACACATATTTTTTATCCCTATCATCCTTCTCACTATAAAACAAATCATGTAAATAAACATAAAATATTTATTTCAATTTATATATAAAGATTATACTTACTTACACTCCAAGTGGACAAGGCATAGGTAGGAGTCACATAATGCTTGCATTCTTCTTTTGAAATCCAATCCATTCCCTATATGCACTGTTGGGGCGACACTCACTAATTAGACATAAATACATGAAGGTGTATGAAGGAAGAAGTAAGACAACGAGAAGTAAGAGCAAAACACTCAGAAAATCAAGCCTAAGTGAAGGGACAAATTCACACTTGTAATATAGTGCAAAAGTAGAGTTTAATCCTGACATAGAAGTTCTAAAATTACAACTTGAGTCTAGGGATATGTAGAACATATGTATAGCTATCACTTTGATTTGAAACACATATGGTAGAACTTGATTTGTATGGAGATGTTGAGGAAGAGCTACTCAGAGTAAGAGAGCTTTCTATGGCTATGAGTAGAATGAAGCCAAGCCATTTTGTACACATCTTCTCTAATACCTAACACATGTTTGTGTAGAAAGATTTTATCTAATTCCTCTGGTATAGAGATTTCTTGGATTGATGCTTATATTTGAGCAAGATTTGAAGTCAAATGGAGATAAAGGACATAGCTCTCCTATATATGCAAAGAATAAGAGAAAAGTGAGAAAGGTAAAGCAAAGGATGAAGAATAGCTAACTGCTCAAGCAAATTATGTAAGAGGAAGAGACAATGGCAGAGGTAAAGGTCCAGGAAATGGAAGAGGTAGAGGTAATCAGAACAATAACAAGAAGACATGCTGGATTTGTGTATTGAGCAATCATCTAGCTTATGATTGTTGGCATAACCAACAAGGATCAAATCATAATAAAATCAATAATGGCAGATGAAGAGGGGGAAGGTTTTAGAATCAATTCCAAAGAGGTAGAGAAAATTTAAGAGGAAATTTTGGTAGAGGTGGTCGAAAAAATTCGAATCAGAATCAAAGATCTTTTCCCAATCTATAAGTGCATAATCAGGTCCAAGCATAGAGATCCTCATAAACATGTCCAATGTCTTTATCTTGAGGCATTGTCTACGATCATTTTGTATAGTATTTTGCTTGAAAATAGGCACAGATGATATAGGAAGAACCAAAATGATTTGCCATAACTTCAGCAAAGTAGGAAATGTTTCATGCCAATGCAAGGTATTTGAGAATATTGTCCATGCATCCTTGAAACTCATACCTTAACATTGATAGTACAATGTATCACAAAATTCTTTCAACTCTTTTTCACATTCATGACTATGAATTGCATGAATACCAGCATGTGTCAATAAACATGACAACCATAAAATGGATTTTCTATCTCTTTCCTCCTCATCCTTTGGATAGTACATTGGACTAAATAGTTTTGTGGCATTAAAAAAGTACATATTTGGAAATCTTTCATTGATATAATCAATCACATCAGCCACAAAATACTTTGCCATATTTATGCATGTATCCAAATCACCATTTCCTATGTCCAAAAACACACCATTCTTATCTTTACGAGGCATTGAAGTAAACAAAAGATCATGTTTATATATTTATCCATTGTCATTTTTATGTTCTAATGAACCCATGATTGTATTTGCAATAAAAGGTCCCAAATACAATGTAGCATTTCCAAAAGAATGTGAAATAAACTTAGTTTTCAATGGCTACAAGCAAACATCTATGGATGTGCTGAAAGATATGACATCTATAGTTTCTTTCTAAAATATTTTGTTCAATGCATCAAGTTCGTACAATAGATCAGCCAACATGTAAATACAAAATAACAATTTTAACTCTCTCAACTTTTCATACCAAGCATGTGCCGAGTGCTACCAAAACTTAAAATAGCAGGTAATAATTTTACCAATCGTATCATAGTGCTTTCTCTAGCCAACCATCTCACATCATGTATCTGGAGGACTTCCAAAACATGATGTTCATATCCTCAAGAATTTTTTTGAAATCTGCATGTCTGATGCTAGAAGCACTAATCCAAGAATAAATGTTATTTGCAATTTCGTCAATACGAGATAAAAATGGATACATCTTACAAGCATCAATGATCGCTAGAGATTCTCTATGTGCAACACAAATTCCAGATATCAAATGTGGTACATCTCTGGTTAATTTTTCAATCAATCCTTCTTGACATCCCAGTATGGAACTATCACCATGAGTGGATATGCCTACTAATTGCTTTAGATGCAAATTCGTATGACAAATCCTCTTTATGATTGCATCATGTTTGGTATTTGCATGACCATCTTTGACAATGCTCAATTGTAGGAACATGCATTTACATGATCCCATTCCATGTTTGTCTAAATAACAAATATACACAATCAAGTGTTTCTCCAAGCTCTTATCTGTTGACTCATCTAACATCAATGCATAAAAGGGAATTTTCAAAACTTCCCTTCTTTGCTCAATCTCCAAGTAATTAAAAATGCACATAAGAAAGTCTTTCCGTGATGTGGCATTGATAAAAGATGAGTAATCTTTGCATATTGGCATATCTTTTACATCCAAAGTATATGCTAACTCACAAAGTGCTTCATATTTGATCAAAGATAAATCTTGCTTAGCTAAGAAATATGCAAGCTTCATACATATGAGAACTCTACTTTTGTTTCGTCCATGTAATGTAGAAATATGCTCTAGAAGTTTCTTGTCCTTCTCACTGAATCATCGTGAATGGCTGATTCAATGTTGAGTTGACGCATTAGGCTTTCTAATGGCTCCCTTAAGTATACTTTTACACCTATCACCTTTTCCCCAAGGTCCTTTTACTCGATATTTTTCATACCATATAACTTTCATACTTTCCTCTTCACCATCCACCACAAGTTTGAGAAAAGGGAACTCAATTTCCCATGTCCATTTATACTGTCTTAGTTTTCCATTCTTTGACTTTTGTGCATTAGAAGCTCTGGTAGATGTAGAACCTGGTAATGAATCATTATTAACATGTGCATTATCATGTGCATGATCTTCCATATTTGGTTCATCACCATGTTGCACAAAGTCCATATGCTGATTCGATGAGATTGGAATATAATGATGAGAATCTACTAGATGATATTCTTCTTCATCCACATTCTTCATTTTAGCAGTATATATGTCTCCTTCTTGCATGAGTGGTTCCTCATCATTGATTATATCTTCATCATCACTTCCGAAAAGGTCATGCATAATATCTTCTCTTGATTCTCGACATTGCACTTCTTTTTCTTTTTGGTTTGAGACCTTTTTAAATACATCCATTAACATTGTTGAGACACACTATATTTGTGTGCAAGATAAATTCCAAAAAGAAATCAGTTTTTTTAAGATGAACATACGTGAATCTCAAAGCTTGAAAAGCCATAAATATAGTCATATTTTCTTAAAAGCTTTGAAAATTTCTGATTTGAATAATGGAATTGATATAATATCATTTACTAGTGAGATGATAAGATAATTTGAACTACACTCCAAAGGTGTAATATTCAGGTCACATGTATGCAACTATGGGTGTTGAAGTTTAATGTTACTCCTTGAAAATAGTACCTGCATAATGAAATAAAAAACATTATATAAGAAATGCCCTCTTTGTTTGTTTCAAAAATCATTTCAAAAGACCTTAATTTTGGAGATGATACTAGCTTTTGGAACCTTGATGCTTACAACATTTAAAATGAATTAAGGATAAGCTCAAGAACATTAATGAATCAATACTCCATTTTAGTCCACATTGAATGTCTTACTAGTCTTGTCAAAATCAGGATACACATACAAATCAAATATGATCTTCCAAATCTAATCCATAATCTCCACTTTTAACTTCAAGCCTAGCAGATGAAATAGACAAGTTCACTAGCAGACCAGGTGAATCATATATAATCAGATCAGATGAAATACAATCTGTAAACCCCATTTAGTTATCAGAAAAAGTAGTGAAGCTTTTCTTTATTGTGCTAAAAATATCATAGAAAATTTTTACCTTAATAAAGAGCTAATTTCAATTATTTATTTATAAAAACTATATTATCTATAGAATTATGAACCTTTATTTTCTTATGGTAGAAAAAAACTTGAAGCTTAATAATGTAATTGCTGTTCTTGCCTTTAAGTATTTGAAACCTCGATCTTGGTTTGATAAAGGAAAGTGGTGAAAACTGCCATTTCTGGTAAAAAATATGAATCAAATACTAGTAAAAGTTGAACAAGGTCATGTGATGGTTGATAGTCACTGTCTTGTATGGTCTGTTGAGATCATACATGAGTTGTGGCCAAAGTCTAAGCTACCAGCCAAGCCTCATTGTGAAGATTACATAGATAGAAAAGAAAAAAATAATATTCCTTCTCGTTATGGTCAAAAGCTCAAACTGAGGTTTGCATTTGTGAATTCGTCACTTGCAGAGATGGGATCTCCATGTACAATTTGGGGAGCGCATGAACATGAAGACTCCAAAATATATCACATACATAATGGAGCTCCACTCATGGATGCAACCGGGAAGTCAATGCATCAACGCATTCGACAACTTTGCTCCATAGAATTTGGACATTCTGTAATGCTAAAATGGAGCAAACAGGATAGGGATTCTAAAAACAATATCACATAATCGATATATGAAGACTACCGGCCAGCACCTGGGAATCCTATTGTGAGTTCAGAGTGGATTCACATTACGACACGGGAGGTGATGTCTCATCGACGGTCGAAAGCTCGCGATGCTTTTAGAGCAGGCTTATGGAAGCATGTGTGGTTAGATTTTGAAGAGTGGGAATCGATTCAGGATGAGTAGCAACATACTCCCTATCAATATCGTTAACAGAGAGATGCAGCGGCCACACATTTGGATACGGTTTGAACGTCGCATTTAGGTAGCGGCGGATACGACAATATGCGCTACCAATTTGTAAGTATCATGTTAATTATAGAATTTTTTTGTGTTCAGCACATCATGTATGTTCATCTAACATTTTGCATATTTATTATAGGAGTTGGCAGCGGGTCGTCCTCTGACGCGAGCCGAAGAATCTTTCAGATATCATCATGGATTGAATGCATTGTTGCAAGATTTAGAGGGACAAGGTGCAATCATTTCATGGGAGAATATTCTATGATTAGGTAAACTTATAGCTTGGTAATGTATTTTTAGTTGTTGTTTATAAATGTCATGTCAATTTTTCTCATTTTACACATGTTTTGTTGCAGGATTGCAGGTGTAAATGTTTTGAACCCCTTATGTATATGCTTTGCCACAATTTTGTATTACACTCCTATGTGGCAATGATGTACTATAATTTTTTATTCCATTCCTATATGGAAGTGCTTTTTCACATTGCCACAATTTTGTATTACACTCATATGTGGCAATGATGTGTTGGGATAGATGGATGGATGCTCCAAGAGACTGAGTAGGTACTGCTAAACCTGCTTTGTACCAACCCTCTTTTACTTAAGAGTTGATAACTAGACCGCTTTAGCTTTCCAATGACACCATAAAATGTCCTATGTCCTTTGGAAATGATGTGTGCAATGATTGAATCAAAACAGATAACTTTGGAAGTCACAAACTCAAGAAAACCTTCTATTTATGTCTTGATACCTACTGGGTATTTTGCTCAGTATGACCATCACAATAGGAATTGGAAAAATTCCTTTTAGGGGTATCTAATTAGCTTAGCAAGCTACCTATTCCAAGTGGAATGATGTAAAATGATAAACTATGCTAAGAGAAATCAATTTAGCAAGTTAAGCTATACCCTCGATTTTTTAGGACTATAGCAGAAAATGACTAGAGATCACGTCGACACAGATTTCTCCAAAATGGCTGAATAGAATGTCTTCAAACTTTGACAACATGTAGATTACCTCAAGTTGAATCCAACAAGCTTTGAATCACTGAATTTGGTGACGTATTGACCACGATATGCCCTTGACAAGTTGACAGACTTTTGAGTAGACTAACAAAGAACTGAGAGATGGACAATGTGAATGTATGTATTAATGAACAATTGTATACAACTCCATGGGCATGAACTTCATTGCCAAATGGTGTAGAGAGGTGTGGGCTAGAGTGTAGACCTCACACACACACTCAAAAATCAGTAATGCTAGGCTCGGGAGTGCTCACTCTTGCCCGCAACTTTTCATGTCCATTTTTATAAGAGATGACTAAAAATTTGAATTCAAATTCAATCTTTTGGCTCCCTACGATCAAGCTCATAAATGCTTGGAGATATTCTTTCAATCAAACAACTAATTTTTCCACGAATCCTTTTGGTAGGTGATTACAAGATATTCTAAGTCAATTTGACTTTTACAATGAGGTAAAGTGGTAATTAACCACTAGCCTATGTTCCTATGCTTCTTCATGTATGTATAGACTTCAATGCATCCTTTGAGCCAAATGTGTAGGCTTGTAATTTACACCAACAGCTCCCCCTCAAGCCAAACATTTTGGCTTAAGTCTTCATCTTCAATCTTCAAGTATATCCTGCAATCCAATCATGGATTTGAACCTGCAAAGTTTGGTTCCATCCAAAGCTTTAGTCAGCAAATCTGCACATTGCATGTTGGTTGATACATAGGTGAGTTGAATGTCCTTGCTTATCAACTTCTCTCTCACATAATGATAATGGACCTCTATGTGTTTGGTCCTAGCATGATAAATAGGATTAGCTACAAGGTGAAGAGAACTTGTATTATCTCCAAAGATTATTGGAGACCTAGTAAACAAACCGAATTTTGTATACAAAAGCTTAATCCAAACTGCTTCTTTTGTGGCATTAGCCAGTCCTCTATACTCTGCCTCATGGAAGATAAAGCAACAGTAGGTTGCTTCTTTGAAGACCATGAAATTGGTTTGTCACTTGCAAAAGAAATATATCCAGAAGTGCTCCTCCTATCATCCTTGCATCGTGCCCAATGTGCATCTGAATAAATTTTGATATCAATATCTGGAGTGTAAGGGAAATACAAACCGTGGTTCTCTGTACCCTTGAAATACGAATTCTCTTGGGAGCCTCTGAGTGAGGTATCCTTGGCTTGTGCATAAATTGGCTTAGCACACTAACTCCATATGCAATATCTATCATTGTTAAGGTAGCATAGTTCAAACTACCCACCATACTTTGATAACCTGTAATGTCATTGACTTCATCACCTTCATGGGCACTTAGTTTTAGGTTTACCTCCATTGGAGTGCTTGCTACTTTAGCATCCTGCAAATGAAACTTCTTCAACATATCCTGTATATATTTTTTCTGAGTGATGTATATCCCTGAATTAGTGTAGACTAATTCAAGTCCCAAAAAATACTTCAATAGACCAACATCATTGATCTTGAACTCCTTCATCATTTGACTTTTGATATATCTGATTCCGTTGACATCATTACCTGTAATGATGATATCATCAACATAAACACAAAGGTATATTACCTCTGAATTACTTCTCTTGATGAACAGAGAAGTGTCTGCCTTGCTCATGACAAATCCTTGGTCTTGGAGATATGTAGTTAACCTGTAATTCCATGCCCTAGGTGCCTGCTTCAATCCATATAAAGCCTTTTTCAATTTGCAAACATATGTTACCTTCTTAGGGTCCTCATAGCCAGGAGGTTGTGACATATATACCTCCTCTGAAATCCATCCATTCAAGAAGGCATTCTTGAAATCCAATTGATACATATTCCAATTTTTTGATGCAGCCACACTTACCAACACTCTTATTGTTGGCATCTTGGCCACAGGTGAGAATGTCTCCTCATAGTCAATGCCTTGGGTTTGTGCAAAACCCTTGGCCACCAATCTAGCTTTGTACCTATTGATTGTGCCATCAGAATTTTTTTAAAGCTTATAGATCCATCTGGATCCTATTACCTTCATTGAGTCCTTCTTAGGTACTAACTCCCATGTGTCACTTTCTTTGATTGCTTCAATCTCCTCATCCATAGCTTCTTTCCATTCTGATTTGGTTATTGCTTCTTCATATGATCCTGGTTCTTCATTTGACAAGTCTTTGGCAAGATAAATAGAATGTTTAGTAACAAGAGATGTATCATACCCATATCTGATAGGTTTCTTGCTTTCTCTTTGTGATCTTCTAAATGGTTGAGTTGAAGATTCAGGTATGTCTTCAAGCTTCTTCATCTTCATTTTTCCTTTGGACTTTCATGCTTTGAACTCTTCAAGGTTGATAATATCTTCATCATCTGAACTTGAGGCTTCATTCTGAGTAGGTTCCTCCTTTGTATGACTTGGAAATTCCTCTTCCAAATCATAAGGTAATTTAACCTTCTTGCATTCATTCTCATACCAAGAATCATTTTCATCAAAGACAACATCTCTACTTACCATGAATCCCTTATTGATAGGATTATAGAACCTGTAAGCTTTTTTATTTAAATCATACCCAATAAAGATGCATTTTTTAGCCTTTGGGTCTAGCTTACCTCTTATTTGAGAAGGAATGTGTACATATGCTACACATCAAAATATTTTGCAATTGTCAAGTGAGGGTCTCTTACCATGCCATGCTTCATATGGTGTCATGCCATCAAGAGACTTAGATGGTAACCTATTTATGAGGTAAGTGGCAGTAGAAACACTCTCTGCCCATAGGTAGTTAGGTAATTTTTTTCTCATTAAGCATAGATCTAGCTGTCTCAAAAATTAATCTATTTCTTCTCTCGGCTACCCCATTCTGTTCAGGAGAATACCTTCTGGTTATCTCTCTTTTGATGACTCTGTCCTGCAAGAAGTCTTCAAATTCATTGGAGAAGTACTCACCTCCTCCATCTGACCTTAACCTCTTCAAATTCCTTCCTGTCTGGTTTTCAACTAATGCAAGATATTTTTTAAAACAATTAAATACCTCATCCTTGTGCTTCATGAAGTACAATACAATCCATCTGCTATAATCATCAATGAAAGACACATAGTACCTTGATCCTGAGACTGAGGGGTCTTTGCTTGGTCCCCACACATTTGTGTGTACAAGCTCTAGGTAGTCTTCATGCATGTATCCTTTCTTGGACAAGGGTAACCTGTGAGACTTACCAAGTTGACAAGCACCACACTTATAAATCATATGTTGCTTCGATACATTAGGTATCCCAAGCACACATTGATCCCTGCTAATTTGTTTCAAGGTTCTTTCTCCTATGTGCCCTAACCTTTTGTGCCAAATCTCAAGCTCTGAAAGTGTTTGATCTTTATAACTGTATAGTGCAATATTCTTTGTATCTTCCAACTCAAAAGTGAAAAGTCTACCTGATTTTTCTCCTTTTGCAATCCTCTTGAATCCATGTCTTGGATCCTCCACATATGCTCCATATTGGTTGAATCTGACCTGCAAACCTTTCTCCACAATCTGACCAACACTCATCAAATTTTTGGTAATGGTTGGTACATAGAGTACCCTGCTCAACAAATTCTGATTTCCATCGCAAGTCTTAACATTTCCAACTTTTACTACAGAATGCTTTGTGTCATCACAGCTTACCTTTTGGTTCCTCAAGATCAGAGAGTAAAGCTACATTGCCAGCCACATGATTTGAACATCTTGAGTCAATGTAGAATAGGTGGTCATCATTTGTACCTGATTTTGAAGTCATGTTCATGATTAGAAGAGAGTCATCCTGCTCATCTGTGTAGTTGTTATAATCCTTCCTGGATTTGAATCCTCCTTGGTAGTTTCCATTGTAATTATTGTTGTAGTTGTTGTTGTAGTTATTGTAGTTATTGGTGATGGTTGAATCTACCTCTTGACTGTGAGTAGCCACCTCTTTGATATCCTCTTCCTCTCTGATTCTTGTAATTCCTGAAACACTCATCTGTAGTATGATTTGATAGACCACAAATGTTGCATGGTGAGGAGTTATAAGATCTCCCCCTACCTTCCTTACCTCCTCTGCCCCTTCCTCTTGAAGATCTACCTCTCCCTACATAGTTGGCTTGAGAAGTAGAGCCTTCATCTTCCACCTTCTTGCTTTTACCTTTATCTTTAGAGTTCTTATCAGTGTATAGGGCAGAAGAATTATTACCTTTGGATGTGTCTCCATTTTTGTTGAGCTTTGCTTCATGAGTAAATAATTGTCCCATGAGTGTTGTAAGATCTGGAGTGTGCATGTCCATGTAAATATCCATAGCTGTGGTAAAGCTTTCCCATTTGTCATCAGCCTTGATCCCATTGATCACTTGCCTTACAATCTGTTCTTCTTCAATTTCTTCTCCTATGCTTGCTAACTGATCTACTACATCTTTAATCTTGGTCACAAATTCTTAAACAGCTTGCTTAGGTTGCTTCCTTAATGTTGTGAATTCAATCCACAACTGATTTTTTCTAGCCCTTGTGTTGGAGGAAAATTATGATGACAAGGTTTACCAAGTCTCTTGGGATGTCTTAAAATTTCTAATATGTGGTAAAAGAAAATCAGATATAGAGTTGAGTAGATAAGACCTTGCCAATGCATCCTTAGCACACCATGTGTTGAGCTTTTCATGTTCTTCCTTGGTTGGTAATCCTCTGGTTTTGAATGAGGGCAATTCCTCATCTCCTTCCTTGTAAGTAGGTCTTCATCCTTAGAGACCATGCTTGATAATTGTTCCTGTCCAATTTATCAATAAATGAAAGAAAACCATCTCCCATTTTACCTTAGTTTCCTCTGATACCACTATTGGGATAGATGGATGGATGCTCCAAGAGACTGAGTAGGTACTGCTAAACCTGCTTTGTACCAGCCCTCTTTTGCTTCAGAGTTGATAACTAGACCTCTTTAGCTTTCCAATGACACCATAAAATGTCCTATGTCCTTTGGAAATGATGTGTGAAATGATTGAATCAAAACAGATAACTTTGGAAGTCACAAACTCAAGAAAACCTTCTATTTATGTCTTGATACCTGCTGGGTATTTTGTTGAGTATGACCAGCACAGTAGGAATTGGAAAAATTCCTTTTAGGGGTATCTAATTAGCTTACCAAGCTACCCATTCCAAGTGGAATGATGTAAAATGATAAACTATGCTAAGAGAAATCAATTTAGCAAGTTAAGCTATCCCCCCGACTTTTTAGGATTGTAGCAGAAAATGACCAGAGATCACCTCGACGCGGATTTCTCCCAAATGGCTGAATAGAATGTCTTCAAACTTTGATAGCATGTAGATTACTTAAAGCTGAATTTAGTGAAGTATTGACCGAGATATGCCCTTGACAAGTTGACAGACTTTTGCGTAGACTAATAGAGAACTCAGAGATGGACAATGTGAATGTATGTATTAATGAACAATTGTATACAACTCCATTGGCATGAACCTCATTGCCAAATGGTGTAGAGATGTGTGGGCTAGAGTGTAGACCTCTCACACACTAAAAAATTAGTAATGCTAGGCTCGGGAGTGCTCATTCTTTCCCGCGACTTTTCATGTCCATTTTTATAAGAGATGACTAAAAATTTGAATTCAAATTCAAACTTTTGGCTCCCTATGATCAAGCTCCTAAATGCTTGGAGATATGCTTTCAATCAAACAACTAATTTTTCCACGAATCCTTTTGGTAGGTGATTACAAGAGATTCCAAGTCAATTTGACTTTTACAATGAGGTAAAGTGGTAATTAACCACTAGCCTATGTTCCTATGCTTCTTCATGTATGTATAGACTTCAATGCATCCTTTGAGCCAAATGTGTAGGCTTGTAATTTACACCACCATGATGTACCATAATTTTGTATCTTATTCCTATATGGAAGTGCTTTGTCACACTCTTGTACATCTTTCATTTATGGAATATACAACTTTTTGTACATGATTCATGGTTCATTTTTGCTCATTTAAAATCATGTTTTGGTTGTCATTAGAGTACATAAAACATGTACTCGGTTTAGAGTTGGGCAGAGTGTATTGTCTTTTGCTAAACAACATCATGCTGTAGCAATAGACAACACACTCTGCCCAAAAAAAATTTGTGCGAATATGGTCATTGTATAGGCGTCGGTATGCCCAGCAGTGTTGCCGGTATGAGCGTCGGTACACGCAGTAGAGTCGTCAGTATGAGCGTCGGTATACACGTCGGTAATACTGACGTGCATATGGATGTTTATACTGATGCTCATACGGACGTTTATACCGACGCTCATACCGATGTCTATACCGGTGACTATACCGGCATTGTCTTTCTGATGCCCATACTGACCCTAATAGCGATGTCACAGAAAAATTACGCCCATTCAATTTCCTCAGTAGTAGCCTCGGTATACCCTCAATATGTTGTAGTGATATCAAGACGATACATAGTGGCTGAAGAAAGGAACCCTTCACAAAAAGAGTACTTGTTACTTACCAATGATCCAACACAAGCATAACGTTTAGGGAAAGAGATGATCGAATAGAAGAGTAAGAAGAATTTCACATTGGATAGGTATCCATCTCCCTTGTTTACTAAATGTTCGAGTAAGGAAGGCTTCTATAAGAGAAGAAGAATGATTGCATTTGGAGAGCAAGACTCAATACATTTTCGTGTGTAGAAGTTAGCAAAATTGAGCATAACCCATTGATGTAGCAATGAATTTCACCAGATTTCCGAACTATCATCGGAGTTGGAATGCAATTGAGCCCCATTGGGTAGCTTACAGAATGAGACTTCCATACACATTTACAAAATGGTTGAGAATAAATAAGCCTCCACAGGAGGTTGCAAGAGAAATGTACAAAAACATAATCCTTTTATAGAACTTTCTTGCTTGGGATTCTCTATCTCGATTCCCCACCAACTCTTTTTACTCACTACCAGTATTACTTTTGCATTGTTCTTGACTCTTGCCATTCTTAACCCTGACATAGGCATAGTAGGTAATAAGATAACTTCAACGAGAAAATGGCCTCCCCCTAAGACTTGTGAAGTAAACATAAGAAAGTTGAGCTCTTCAACAAGGTGAAGTCTAATGTAAATTAATGCTTACAGTAATCAAATAACAAAAATGTAAATGTAGGGATAACATTGTTTAACATTCACAGGGTAAATCGAGAAATGACCTGATATCGATAGAAAAACACATACCTAGGTCACAGAGAAACGAACACAAATTAGAACAAAACCCACATGCACATAGAGGAGAATGTCAAACAGAAACGTACACATATAAAGTTATGATAGAATTTGGAGCGCTGATAAGGTTAAAAATCCACATCATATGAATTGCAAGTACATAAGTGGATGATTACTTGACAATTCGCAAAGGTCAAAACACAAACTTGTATCAACACAAGTAGATAGGTATGCATAATAGTCTAGAAGGCCACTAGTAGAGGGCTTTTCATTGAGATTTGGTCGACCACACATGTAGCATACATGTCAGGACACTCGACATGTGCTCAAGCACATGAACACAACAACAAGAGATACATATAGGAATATATAGTATGCACAAAACAAGAGTGCAAAGTTCAAACTGATATTGTGAAGGCAAGAAAGCAGGCATGTGCTCAAGCACATGAACACAACAACAAGAGATACATATAGGAATATATAGTATGCAAAAAACAAGAGTGCAAATTTCAAACTGATATTGTGAAGGCAAGAAAGCAGGCATTCTTGTTTGCATTGCCACGGCACTCTAATATATGCAGAACAAGTAATCTGTGTAGAAATCCACATGGCACTACACAGAACATGTATAATAGATAATAAAGATCCCTGGTAGAGAGCACCTTCAAGAGGGCCATGACTAGCTAAAGATGTTCCCCAATGGTTAGTGAGGTTTGCATAAGTTACAAGAAGAATTGATCTTGATGTTTTTCTCCTGGCATCTCAAGCTGAAGTAGATGAATGTTGCACCTCAATGTGCATATGAATAAATAACAACAAGAATTGATCTTGATGTTTTCTCGTACGAGCTCAAGTTGAAGTAGATGAAAACGCACTACAATAAAAATACAACTGGATGACCCTTTTACAATATATTAGGATGCATAATTCCAAAACCTGAACCTCTCCCTAATGTCTTCATGCATGCACTCTACCTAGTGAAATTTACCTTGTACTTAACATCAAAACTTGCATTAGCTCTGTGCAGAGATGTGCAAGATTGATAGCCTATATTGTCGGTTACGCATGTGACTAGGTCACTAACTATTACATACCGTGGAGTAGCCAAGCAAGACCTCTTAAGCAGTGAGGGGCCCTCTATTTCTTAGCAATATGACCTTACTGGTGATATGAAAAACTGCTTGGCAATGACACACTCCTTGAAGAGGTTAGGTAAATCCTCCACCCTCCAACATTGTATACAAGCCGCTTCATTAGGTTTAAACTTTTGGATCCTCCTCCAAATCCACATCCCATTATGGATGATGCACCATAACAAGGTGGAATGCTTGTTGCGTTTGCAAAAAGCCCATAGACACTGAAATCTATATTCCCACTGAGAAGAGGACCAATTCACATTCCACCACTTATTGAGCTTGTCCCTTATCCCTTCCACGGAACCTTTTCTTTTCTTGAAATCTAGAAGGATGGCAAGAGTGACTTCTTCTGGTTCGATCAGTTGGTCATGACAATTGTTCAACTTTTGACATAGAAACTCTTTCTTCCTCATTAGAACCTGTTTACAACTAGTAGAGAGGTTAGGAAATTCATTAATAACCCTATCAGGCAGCTGGCTGTCCAAGGAGATTTCTGCAACAAAAGACTCTTGTTAGTAGCCAAAGAGACATTTGGGATAGACATCATTTTTACCTTCATCCACAGTTTCCACATCATAGTGGACAAGGAGCTCCCCACAAGTAGCCCAATTGCAGAGTAGTGTCACCTCTTAATTGTTCCTCTCGAATCATATTCAAATTCAGCGATGCTGGTTTTTTGGCATTCTCTGAGTGATTGTGATTTTTAGTTTTTCACATTTTCATGAGCTTCTTCATGGGGGATTGTTCCCCTTGTTGGTAGTAATTAATGTAGGTCATTTGTCAAAGGACAAAGCTTCCGGAAAGTCTTTAGAACTTTTTGTAATCAAGCCTCCGGTCATCTCCCTTTGCAAAGATGATGTTGTGGTGAAGCAAGAAGTTATTAAAAGAACATGTCATTGTTGTTGGGTCCTAACCCCCAGTGGAGTCCTTTCATGAGTGGTTCTGTAAGGAATGGTTCCCACATGGTTTGATTGTGAGCAAGTGTCAATTTTCACCGAGGAATCACCTGCTCTTGGTATTCAAAAATAAGGATATGACCTTCCAAGCTTTGCAAACTAGTACTTGGCAGGTATAAAGGACTACTTTGTGCCTGCTTAAATGGTTTCATGATTTCATCCCTACTCAGTCTAAACCCCTATGCTATCCGCTTTAGATCGAGGTGCCAAACCTGCCCTTCTTCCTTTATGAATTCATAAGGAAAATTCTCTCACCCATCGCTCGACGTCTAGTTGAATCTTTTACCTTGTTGCCTAGAAAAAAATATATTGCCCACTGTGTTTGGTTTACCACAAAGAAGTAATTTGTTCATAAGCTGAGAGATGCCCTCTGAAATAGAGCTGATCGGTGTGTTCAAGCCTCACACCGATCATCTACAATATTTGTTGAGTTTAACGCTTGTCGGCAATGGTGACGAAAATTCATCTTTGATCATCACTACTGCTAGAGAAGAATCTTGAACATGATGTACTGCCTCCATCCGCACGTTCTCTATCTATTTATCTATCTATCTATCTCGCTATCCATCTATTTATCTTTCTATCTATCTATGTATGTATATATCTATCTATCTATGCATCTATCTATCTATCTATCTATCTATCTATCTACCTGTCTGTCTATCTATCTATCTATCTATGTGTTTGTCTCTCTCTCTATCTATCTATCTGTCAACAGATCGATGATGCCCCGCCCCCGCCCTCAATAATTATTCCGCACTTCAACTTATAGCTACTGCCGTTCATCCTCCGCCAGCAGCTCAACTTTGTCGTGCTTGAATCCAACCAGTATCTTTGCTCTTTTCCCTTTGCATGCCACTAACGTTTCTCTCAAAATCACTCATATCCTGCATGTCTCCCCTCGTTCGTAGGCATCCGCTTACTTTTATAATGCGATGATCGCTATTCTTCGCGATCATCTCTCTACATATATTTATCGATCATGTACTTTTTCTTAAAATAACGGCAGCCCACGAAAACGTATCAATCTTCAGCACAAGATCTTTTCGCTTTTTTATTCATAACGAATTAATGTTCTTTGGTGGCGTTCATGTTATAATTGCTTTATATCAAAGAGTGAATTACTTTCTTGATCGTTGTAGCTTCACCATCTTCATTAGTGAATGTGCAACCATGCACAACGATCAATCTACTTCAAGTGTGTTAGAAATCCACTTCAGTGACCTGTTTTCATTTTTCACAGTCGTTCATTAAAGTTTTCAAACTTTTCATATGGAGAGAGCTAATATCTATGAGAGCGCCCCGTTTGGTGTCTTTCGAGTCATGTGACAGGACCCAACCGAGGGTGAAGCAACCTCGCCACACTCAGTCCGGCTTGAAGAATGACCTTGCTTATGGAGCCAAACTCTGAGGGACAATTTCAGCCCACTTAGATGAAGTGCTTGACAAAGAGGGATGGATGGAGCGAAGCTTGAAGTCCAACCCGCATGGTGTTTCTTGTTGCCGATGAGCATGGGCCGGGCAAAGTGCGAACCTAGCCCGCACAATGTGTCCTTTTCCAATGGATGTGGACGGACTGAAGCACAGGTCCCTCCCATGTGATGCCTTGCACTAGAGAGCTGAGGCTAGGACTGGCTGAAGCATGGACCACCTACCTTGTGTTTACCTTGAACTGGTTTGCCAGATGGAGGGGGTCGATAGAAGCACACACCCACATTTTGATTTTTGCCTTGGTAGATGAGGGAGCCGTCTAAAGAGCACACTCATCTTGTGAGGGATAGAGCGTGACTTAGGGAGTTCCACGACTTTCCCATCCGCCACAAAAAGGGGTGTACGAAAAGGCCCACGATATCTCACCCTAGTCGATGTTGGTAAGCCAACTATGAGAGCTAGGCAGAGTTGCTTTGTACCACCATGCCGAGGTTGCTCACATACCAGGCCTATACTTGCCGAAAATCCCTATGATCACTATTGCCAAACTTAATGCATAGTAGCCGATACCTTCCACATTCCATCACACCATCAAAAAGATAGCTCTGATATTAAGTGTTATGTAGTGACACGGAGGTATAAGTGTTATGAAATGACTCGGAGGTACCCCGAGGAT
Source organism: Ceratopteris richardii (assembly GCA_020310875.1). Classification (NCBI taxonomy): domain Eukaryota; kingdom Viridiplantae; phylum Streptophyta; class Polypodiopsida; order Polypodiales; family Pteridaceae; genus Ceratopteris; species Ceratopteris richardii. The sequence goes on along the minus strand of CM035425.1, from coordinate 121,182,212 downwards.
GGCCTCATCAGAGGGTAAGCAGAAGTGTAAGATGTGTTTGGGCCTTAAGAGTTGTGTGGAAGCATCTTGTATGCATCTTGGACTGATTCATGGCCCATCTCGAGGTATGTCTTGAGGTGCCAATTGAAAACCATCCAAATTTAGCAAGCATAGTTGAGCACCTAGAATCAACACTTTCCACCATTCTGGGTCATAGGTCCCATCCTCATAGAGGGGAGGCCATTTGAGATAGCCAAGTGCTCACGGAGAGGTTGGGGAAGCATTCCCGTTACCTAGCATCTACTTGACTCGAAGAGCCAACGAGGGGGCAACATCAAATTCAAGGAAAATTGGCACAACACATATGCCTCATAGTGCATTGTTGCCATGGGGTCATGAGGACTCCACTCCATGTCGAGGACATGGGAGAAGCTCAAGATCAGGGTTAGGAGCCTTGGTCTCTTTTTTGGTTGTCACCCCCTAGGGGTCACCCATCGAACACAACACTTATAGTCATTTCTTTAAATTCTTTTTCTTGGACCTTCAAAAGAAAATCATGTTAGATCTCAAATTTCAAGGAGGGAATCAGTGTTGCTTTTTACAGCCGTATTGCCTCGAAAAATAGCTTTATTGGAAAAAAATACAATGAAGCAGAGATCCCATCAGCCACAGGGGTTACAAATTGAAGACCATGATAAATCACTCGAGTAACATCCTCTCTTTTCCATTAATTTACTCTCTTTTCCTGTTGTCTCCAACAAAAGAAAAAAATAGCTTTATTAATAGAAGCCAATGTTAACGATCCATGTCCCTCGGTTTTTACGGACAGATCCTACCACAATTAGAATTATATCTCTTGCTTAATTGGGCAGATTTATGCATTATTTGTTTTTAAGAATCGAGCTCGTTCTAATTTTGAAAAACGATAACCTTTTCTCCTTTTACGTGGAAGATGGAAACGTTTTATTTTCTTGGCCGGAGGTCTTTTGAGGACATTGGTGGAGGTGCTCTTTTATTGATGTCTCCCTTTCTTTCTAAGTGGTGGGTTCCTGAGAGTTAGGAAGCAAAGAGTGCACACCCTCCTTAGTCTTGTGACAAACCGATGCGATTTACAATCTCCTCTCAAAAGCGGATGTCATTGATGAATTTTGAACAGCTTGCACAAAGAAGCATACTATATATATATATATATATATATATATATATATATATATATATATATATATATATATATATATATGTATGTGCAGAACCATATTTCAAACCGGCATGCACAACCAAATTTTTAAGCCTGTATAGTCAAGTGATTCGATGCCTTGAGTCTTTGGGAAGAAGTCGTGAGTTCAAATCTTAGCTGGACATCTGTAAAAGAGTTCCTCAGAGAAGAGTGCCTCTATCAAACGAGTTGGGTGTGTGAATGTGTTTCAATTCATTGTACTCTCAAAACACAAAAAGGTACTGCCTATCCTCCCTTACGCTTGTGAAGGATATTTGTGTCCGGAGCGCTATTATGGACATTGGTGCAGGTGCTTTTTTTATTGTTGGCTCTCTTTTTGTGTAAGCTGGTCAATGTCTAAGGTGGTGGGTTGAAGGTTCCTGATACTTAGGCGGGAAACAGCCCTGACCTTTGTCTCTCTTTTTCCTAAGGCCTGCAAGTAAGCACGATGACAGCCTAGCTAGGCCGTTTCGTAGCTTATCTTGTCCCATAGCGATACCGTATAAAATATCTTCTCATATGCGGTTGTTGTGGATGAGCTCTGAACAGCTTGCGCAAGGAAGCATATGTACGCAGAATCAAGTTTTACACGGGCATGCAAAAAAAGAATTCCAGCTAGCCGGTCTTGTGCTTGTGAAGGCGATTGATGTCTAATGCTGCGTTGAAGAGCCTCTTCTAGAAGGAGATGGCAACAGCAGCACGAGCTACCTTGAGTACTAGCTAAATGACGCTTGTATGATATTGTAATCAGCTCTTGCTCACCCATTCTAGAAAAACAAGAGCACATAATGAGGAGATGATGAGTCCGAAGCACACTTGTCAGCATTAAAATGAAAATACAGGAAAGTGAGCAAGTCAGTATGCCAAGCCCCAGGCTGTTGTCAGGGTGGTTGGTTCTCTTGTCTCTTGAGGTGGAGGCGAGGGTTCAACCTCCGTTGGTAGCATTTGTTAGCGACATGTTAATTTGGAATGATGTATCATGTGGCTGATGTGCCACCGTCTATTGTGCCGCGTGATAGTTGTGATCAGTATTTAACCGAATTATGTAAATTTCTGTTCTTGTGAAATAAAGAAGATCCCATGGGTACTATGTACTTTTCTGTACAATTGCAATTTCAAAGTTAAAGCCTGGGGAATAAGCCTCGGCTGAACCTTCATTTAACAAAAAAAGTTAGTACGGCAGAACCCCATTCAAGGAGATACTGAGGGCTTGTCAAACCTCCATTTAAAAAAACTAAAGAAAAAAAGGGAGCAAGTTCGCCATTGCCTAAGATATCGAGGACTGCAACTCGTTGATATCAAGATAGGATTGCAACTCGCTGACCACATTGATTGCATGTCCTACACCACCGGCTCCGGAAGGAAGAGGCTTTTGTTTTTAGTTTGTAGCCCTGTCCTTACGGGCAGCCCTGTCCTTCAATTTCACGGCACGGGTTAATAGAGCATACCTGTATATTGTCATTCTAGTCTCTTTTCTGACGGGCAATAAAAATCATTAATTTTATTTTATTTTCAAAAACACTGAAAACGGGTAATATGGCCATCAAAAATCAACACTGAGTCCTTCCACGACCCTTGATTGCTTTTCTTGCGGGTTTCCATAATTTATCTATTTCTTGTGAAATCTCATATCATGTAAAGTCATAGGGTTGTGAAACCCTCAAGGTGGAGATAAGAAAATACATTGGTAGTATTTTGCCCATACACCATAAATGAGATTATCACTAAAGCAATTTTGTGTAACAAGATATGCCAATTTCATAAAGGAATTGTTTATCCCAATTCTATCCATGATTATTTGATAGCTTAGTAAGAACTATACATACTAATTTGTTGGTGCTCTATGGTTCTCCATTAGCTTGGGAATTATATGAGGTCTTTTTTATCAACTACTAATTTTTTATAGTTTAATAAGAACTATAGATAAGAATTTGTTGGTGCTCTATGGTTTTTATGAACTACTGGTCTAATATATCTTCAAAGCCATCCTTTATAAACGGAGAAGTCCAATTCCTTAAAGTTCCTATAAAATGATAGGTTTTGTCTCCAGATCCTGAAAATGTGTGGATGCATGGGTGTTTCTTGTAATATACTTACCATGAATAGATCAAGAGTAGTATTTCTTTGTACATTACAACACTCTATAAATATGTTCATTCACATACATGTTTAAAGTTGCAAGTACTTGCATCAAATGCAAAATCCTCATCTAGAATGTCATGGCAAAATCCTCGTCAAATGCAAAATCCTCAACTAGAATGTCATGGCAAAATCCTCATTATATGCAAAATCCTCATCTACATTGTCATGGCAAAATCTTCATCTCGAATGTCATGCCAAATGCAAAATCCTCATCGAATGCGAAATCCTCATCTTTCAATTCGTCATTATCGTTTTCTTTTCTTCTTAATTCCTTATTCTCAGAAACTTGAACTATTATAAAAAAATTAGAAAGAGGTAGATAATCTTCCTAGCATGTTTGTTTGTGGAAGAAATAGGCACATACGGTATCTTCTAGAATTTGATTCACTTATTTCATTTTAAGTATTTGATTAAGGAATTTATGAAGTAATTGATGATTATTGTATGCCTACCGAATGAAGCATAGTTATCTAGAAGTGGCTTGCGGGTTTCCATAATTTATCTATCTCTTATGAAATCACATATCATGTAAAGTCATAGGGTTGTGAAACCCTCAAGGTGGAGATAAGAAAATACATTGGTAGTATTTTGCCCATAGACCATGTTAAATGAGACTATCACTAAAGCAATTTTGTGTAACAAGATATGCCAATTTCATAAAGGAATTGTTTATCCCAATTCCATCCATGATTATTTTAAGAACTATACATACTAATTTGTTGGTGCTCTATGGTTCTCCATTAGCTCGGGAATGATATGAGGTCTTTTCTATCAACTACTAATATTTTATAGCTTAATAAGAAATATAGATAAGAATTTGTTGGCGCTCTATGGTTTTTCTGAATTACTAGTCTAATATATCTGCAAAGCCATCCTTTATAAAGGGAGAAGTCCAGTTCCTTAAATTTCCTATAAAATGATAGGTTTTGTCTCAAGATCCTCAAAATGCGTGCATGCATGGGTGTTTCTTGTAATATAGTTACCATGAATAGATCATGAGTAGTATTTCTTTGTACATTACAACAATCTATAAATATGTTCATTCACATACATCTTTAAAGTTGCAAGTACTTGCGTCAAATGCAAAATCCTCATCTAGAATGTCATGGAAAAATCCTCGTCAAATGCAAAATCCTCATCTAGAATGTCATGGCAAAATCCTCATTATACGCTAAATCCTCATCTAGATTGTCATGGCAAAATCCTCATCTCGAATGTCATGCCAAATGCAAAATCCACATCAAATGCAAAATCCTCATCTTTCAATTCGTCATTATCGTTTTCGTTTTTTCTTAATTCCTCATTCTCAAAAACTTGAACTAAAAAAAAAAATAGAAAGAGGTAGATAATCTTCCTAGCATGTTTGTTTGTGGAAGAAATAGGCACATACGGTATCTTCTAGAATTCGATTAACTTATTTCATTTAAAGTATTTCATTAAGGAATTTATGAACTAATTGATGATTATTGTATCCCTACCCAATGAAGGATAGTTATCTAAGTGTCTTGTAAATTTTGAGTCTTATCAACACCTCTATCTTGAAGAAGACTGTAGAGTAGATAAAGATGCTCAACAAAACGCTTAGCTACTTTTGGTAGTTCTATTATTGCGTGATTTAGAATGAATAGAAGGAACACACACAAATAGCACACGGAAGAAGAAGAAAATTAGGAATTAACTCATAATATATTATTATATGAGGAGTATACAACGATAATTGGAGGGGGTAATGGGCATATGTAAAAGATGGGGTGAAATAATCTCTAAAGAGGGAAAAACGTATGTTCACTAACACTAATAGCGAAATACACTAATAGTAACTACGTAGCTTTCTTGAACTATTTAGGTTACACTCTATGGCAACTTGTGTTGTAGGATTATAAACTTAATAGTTTTTATTGGAAGATCCGTCTTCCACATTTATTTATTCTTTTGTTGGCAGCACATAATTTTTTGCTAAAATATTATAGATTCATAGTACTAGATAGTTCTTATTTGGAGGAAATAATACTTCCTATAGTCGATTGGTTTGAGCTACTATTTAGGGCTCAAAGAAAAGGTTCATACAATTGCACCAAGGGAACTGAAGTCAATGAAAAGTGGATACAAGGATAGGTGGTTTCTTTTTACTCCTATATCTTGAAGACCTTCGTGGTCATCTAACTCTAGGACAACAAATGGTGTTCTCGAACATTGGTTTTGTTATAACTCTTTTAAGAGATTTCCATATAGTTTGAAAAATGTGAAAAATCATCCAAAATCGTAGGTTAGATGATTGAGTACGAAAGAGAGAGAGAGAGAGAGAGAGAGAGAGAGAGAGGGAGAGAGAGAAGAGGGAGAGTCAAAATCACCAGTGTAGTTAGGTCATTAATAGGATTCGCAAAAAGGGACTTAAACGAAATCACTGTATATAGAAGATGAAATCATAACTTCTTTGAAAGTCAAGTCTTCTGGCACTCGTAAATATCTCGTTTGTAATGATGAACACGAATATTCGAAAGTGAATAAATTTATTTCTTGTGAGCTCATCAAGGTTAAAATTTCAGAGTATAAATATCAATGGTTGAAAGTGGCAAACTTTCTTATTTAGTTTCAAATGGCGAATGCTTCTCCACTACTTGCCCAGGCATCCATAGAAGTTATCGAGTAAAAGTTTGAATCTTAAATGGCATACTTGATTCCTAGGAAATTGAGCAAGAAGCTTCAATGGCAAAAATCATTGGAAGAGTTGGCAAAGGCATTGAAATTGAGCGAAAAGCATGGGAAGAGTTGTGGAATTTAAGCAATTTCGAACTTTTCGAGGGTAAAATGCACAATAATAAACGCATTCCAAACTTTGGTCAAATAAAAAAAAGTCTTTATAGATTAGCTCACATTCAAGGATGAAAAAAACCAAACTCTTTAGACTCAAGTCGTTCAGGATTTACAGACTCTAAAAGAATTAAAAATTCTTGAAGATTCAATTGAACTATGCATATAGAAAACTTTGAGAGCAATGAACGATAACAATCTATGTTGGCTTCAAATAATTACATAACCTCAACTATTTTAGGATAAATTTTGCATAGAGCTAGCTCATTCAAAGTCTAAAGAAAGTTTCTACAAAGATAATTTATTCTTGGAACCTAGATTTTGCATATCTTTGTTTAGAGCTTATTAGATGTTGGAGTGCACTATGCACGGAATAGTGTCTCTAAGATTTGAATAATAACCTTCATAATTTGAAGGATTCATATATCAATGAAGAAAAGCATGAGTACTAATTCCTTTGATGTACACTTTATTAAGTACTTATATTATTAACAGTGAGTCATAAGAAACACAAACTGTCATAAAAAGAGAATACCCGCGTAAGAAATCAAGCAAATTGCATCTTATGTTTGAAGACCATTTATACCAGTATACACATATTCCAAAAATCAAGTGATTCTTTGATATTTTTTGCCACTTCTTTGAGAAAAAAAGCTCAAAATGTGGCCATAAGTTCACTCGATTTAACATTGACATGTCAAAAAATCTACATAGAAAATATTAAAGTGATAAAAAAGCTTATACAAAAATTAAGCATTGAACATGTTTTCGATGGTGGATATGAGATAGTTATTCAAAATCGTTATAGAACATGGTTTCATTAAGAAAACTACTTCGAAGCATTTATATAGGCACTAAAACTAATATGGATTTTCAACTTAACTCACAACTTTCTTGATCTATGCCTACACCCCCATCATCTGATGCACTTGATTCACTATGATATTGTTGAGAGCTCTCTTCTTCTTCCTCAATATTCACAAGTTCTCTATCTTCATCCAAGTACATACCGAATTTTGCAGGATCATGCATAGATCTTCTTGTTTGCCTATGATTAGCTGTACCACATACATCTTGAAGCTTTTGCTTTATCATATTGATGGTTGCTTTCCTCAAGTGCCCTTATTTCCTCAAAGGAAAATCATAAAAAAGAATATCTACATCATCCATTTTAAGAGTGGATGTGCGTCGAATATTCGTTTTCTTTTTTGAGCCTATTCGTTGGGTGTCTCATACCATTTCTAAGTTAGATTTACCTATGAATGCATTACTACTTTTAGTGTAATACCAATGCACTATCAAAGCCTCTATTTTTCTTTGATCAATACCTTTGTTGACCTCCAAAACTTTCACAATCCAAATGGTTTAGTAGCCTCATCACCATTACCAAGGACTGCACTAAGTGTTCCAGCATTTATTTCTTTTAAATTTCCTTGCCATCTTGCTTCGACGTGTTTTGTCATCCTTTGGCCTACATAAATATTACTTTCTTATGGATGTATAAAACTTTGAAGGGCATCTGCATTACATGCTTGGACCACATTCATTGACCTTTGTGTACAAAAATCCCATGTGAATGGAACATCAATTGGCCAATGACCTGCAATCGTATTCTTTATATTCTCTTCTTGATGATTGAAAAAGTCATCCCACCAAGATACATCTTGATCTCCAGCATATCTTTTTGCACGCTCAATATGTCTCTTCCTTTCAATAAGTACATGCATCCTCCTTTTTACTTTGATCAGCCACATTTCCACATCTTTCCATATTGTTTGTATCTTCATATGGTGTTTGTTCTGCACCATACATAGACAAAGAAGGCACTTGCAACAAGAATATGCATCCATTTTTAGGTTCCCACCCACGAGAACATGAGTATTGCTATGCAAATAAAAGGGTTATATCATCAACCCTCCTAATCAAGAATATATGGTTGAGACTAATATTGTTAAATGGAACCAAAACCTTAGCACCGCTATCAACGCCTACTAAGCAAAAGTGCTTAAAGTCAAAAATCTTTGTAAGCTGTTGAACTTGAGGTTTTGGAGTATATGCTTGTGAAATCATCTGAGATAATATTGGAAGAGTAAAAGCTTTATTACTTGCCAAGCTCTTAGAGAACATATTGAACATTTGATCAATCTGATCATGAGTATACCGAACCAAAAAGAAATTTACCTTAACCTTCTAAAACACTTGTCTATCAACAAGCATGCATAAATATCCCAAAAGTGTATAGTTTTTATTCTCTCTTGCAGTATTATCAAGCTGCAAACAGAGAGTTGGTGGCAAAAGACCCTTCCATGATTGCAAAACCTGATGAATGATAGTAATCATAAGTTTTGGATCATTATGCACATTTGGATATGTGAACAAAACCTTGGACTTTATAGTTCCATTGTATACCAAAGCACCAACCAAATGCATTTGCACAAGTACTTCATCTCCAATGTCCTTACGGACACGATAAAAATGGGGTGAACATGTTTTTTTCCATACATACCATCAATCAACAAACACATATAATGCTCCGGATTTTTGGGTGCTTTACTTTGATGATGAATTGCTTTCTTTATTTCTTAAGCTTGACTCTCACGATGGTTACTAAGAAAGCTTTTAAAATTATCTTTTTCTTGTGGTGTTGTAGCCCCCTTTGTCATGTTCTTCAAAATGGTGCAAACTAAACACTCACCCATTCCAACTTTACAATGAATAGTCACATTATTAAACTCCTCCTTCCATAATGAAGTAAAGTGACTATACAACACATACTTCTCATTTGTAACTTCCATATCATCTTTATATACTTGAAATACTTCTTGAGGAGTAAAGTTATGTGACAAGGTTAACCTTCCAATTGTAGGCATATTCTCACAATGCAAGCTAAAATAGTTCATCATCCAATTCATTGCATGAAGTCCAATAGATCCTTTGGTCCCAACATGATATGTATCCAAAATGAGATCTCCATTCATAAGCCTCTGTTGAAACTTATGTATTCTAAAATTTCCCACACCCATTGCAATTTTAAATGCAGCCCTACAACAACGTATCCCTTGACTAAAGTAATATTCAAAAGCAACACGTGTTACATGTTATCCCAAATCATTTGCATGTAAGAAACAAGGTATATATCCTACCGTCGACTATCTAAATGGAGGAATTTATCTGTTAAGTGCTTTAGTTTCTTCAGTCCTAAGTTATACAAACATTTCAAACCACAACAATGCTTCACAATATCCAATGCAATTTCTCTATCTGAAGTAAGAAATTGAAATATTTTTTCACTTACTTTACGAGCCCTTCTCTTAAAATGTAGATTTTGCATTGTTTGTCTTTCTTTCTCTTTGGTAACATCCTTTGCTCCACATGCACTTGAATCAGAAGCGATCTCAATGGGTGGATCACAAGGGAGATCAAGGGGGGCATTTACTTGAGCAACATTGCATTGAGAATTGAACCCAAATGAATCAACCAAAAACATAGAATCAACATATTCTAAGCCATGGACATCACTTGTGAGGAAAGGATCAACTGAAAACAATGAAGTTGGAATTCTATCAAGGTGACTAGAGGAAGCTTATGCTAGACATCTAGTTCAAAAGATGGAGCTCATCTTCACTTACTCTAAAGAGAAATGAACATGGGATACCTTTTAAAATGGTGGAAGTGTAACATCAAGTGAAAGTGTCACATCAAGTAGATATGACAATAACGATCTCTTTCCTATGCTACATATTGCATAGCAAAATCGCTGCACATGGGTATGATCCATAGCTCATACTGCAGACGGATATGATGGTACACACCAGACGGGCACACATGGGTTCCAAGGATATCACATGTATGAATACTATACATATTGTATGCTATGTAAACATTAGGAATATCTGCTAGGTTACAACAGCACTCTAGTATACTTTGCGAAGCTGTAATGCTTCCAAAAACGTTATATGGCTTTCTAGTTAAGCAAACCGATTATCATACTGATGTCATGGGTTCAACGTTTGCAAAGTCTTGGATATGTACTATGCATGTGACTTGTTAGGACTTTGATGACAATTTCAAGTGCATAAATACTACCTCTTTGGCTGCGCAAAAAAACCTTTTCAAAAAATAGTAAAAATTATATTATCAACACGTCACGTGAGTAGTGGTTACAACAACATGTAGTATGCACGTGTGACCTGCGTTCGATTCCCATGATCTCCACGAATTGGCATAGTATACTTTTGGTTTATAATAGAACAAACGCCAAGAGGAAAAGACGCTTAGAGGAAAAACTAATCCTACGTGCAATTCGGGATGAGAAAGCTATTCATTCGCGAAAATTCAGAAGAAAAGCTAATCTAGATTTTAGATGTTAGAATATGGAGATGATGAGCTATGAAGATCACCATGAAAACTTTCCTAAGCTATGATACCAATGTAAGAAACTAACAATTACAACCACCATGTGCTAGAGAGATGACTCTCCTCCCCACCTTATGCCTATATATATAGCTGCTTGAATCAACGAGGACCAAGAATGTAACTAGAGTCCATGAGTGCATGTGCAATCTCCTCCACTCCTTTCATATCTTCTATTAGAGTCTACTAGTGGCTAGAGTGATCTTGACCACCGCTTTAGTACCTTCCACTAGAGTTTACTAGTGCTTGGTGTACTCGCCTCTCGAGTTAAGTCCACTGGAATCAAGTTAACTCACCTCAACTTGAGTTAGAAGGCATAGAGCTCCTTCGGCAAAACTCTCTCCCCATGCTCCCCATGGCGATTGAGCCCAAGACCTCCTACTTCACAACCATGAGACTTAACCACTAGGCTAAGTGGATTACTTGTTCAAGAGAGCACATGGACTTACACTTAAGTCTAGTCTCGAGATCTTTGGCCATACACATGAGTACCAGACGGTGTCTGATTTCAGATCTGTCTGAACCAGCGATACCCTTAGATCATAGAATTCCTTTATTACACCGCGAAAACTAATTATGTGATTAATTCAGTTGTTTTCCAATGATGATGGCTGGTTTCTCGACCTTTTCTCTAGCACAGAGAATTGTTGTTGTAATGTTTCTCATTGACCATTGCAAGGAATTGAACTGACAACCTCTTGGTTAGGAATGTGATGGGCTAACCACTTGCCCCAAAAGCCATGGTTGAGGATTACTTCCTAATCCTCCCTCTTAGGGTGTAGTTCAACCATCTCTTACCTATCAAGTGTGTGGTTCAACCATCTCCAATCTATCACTTTATTACATTCTTCCCCCCTTGGTCAATCATTGTCCTCAATGATCTACTCTTGCATCCCTCTAGCCTCGATGATCAGCCCCTTGAACTCCCTAGGTACCCTTGAATTGATGTCCTCAACCTCCCACAATTTCTTGAACCTTTTTCGCAACCTTGGTCTCTTGAACCCTTGCTCTCAACCTTGGTGTCTTTGAACCTTCTTGCTTTGCAACCTTGGTGTCTTGGGCCCTTGTTCTCAACCTCTGCCTTGAACCTTGTTCTCATCCATGTTTCGTATCTTGAACCATCAATCAAGTGCTAACCATGGTTTTCCAAGGGATTCTCATTCTCTAGCTATCTCATTAGATTTGCAAAGTTGGTTCCGAGAACTTTTCAAGGATATATTACATGCCTCAATGTGACCTACGGATTGAGAGATACACTTGAATCTTTGTTAGGCTAACTTGTGAAAGCCACACGTGCAACTTTGTACCCTTTCATATAGAGGATGCCCAAGTACCTTTTTTAGAGGCCATTGGATCAGTCTACCTTGCCGAAGCCTACTTCCTAGGCTCTGATACCAATGTAAAGGATTGAACTCACAACCTCTTCGTTAGGAATGTAATGGGCTAACCATTTGCCCCAAAAGACATGGTTGAGGATTACTTCCTAATCCTCTCTCTTATGGTGTAGTTCAACCATCTCCTATGTGTCAAGGGTGTGGTTCAACAGTTTCCTACCTATCACTTTATTACAACCATGTTTCTTGGTGTGCCTCTAATTACTTTGCTTCCTTTTCAGGAACAACTCTCGCTTGTTCATTAAAGATGTTCAGACATTGCATAGTTGTAGAAAAAGATGAAGATCGAGTCAGCTTCATAAGAATGAGGATTAATGGGTTGAAAGAATGCCCAGATGAGGAAAAAGACATTGGAAGGAATCACATTGCACATACGAAAAGATTCCAACCTACTTCAATTGATCTTGATCTACCACTAGCAAATCAACCTAGAGACATGGCTAACCTTGAAGAGCCAATCTTGGAGCAAGAAAAACAAGCTATGGGTTATAAAGCTCCATAAGATGATATTATGCATGAAGCTTAGGGAACATATGATCATATTCTATTGCAGAAGCTTTTTGTTTTTTGTAAGCAATATCTTAACTATAAAAATCAATTTAATAGGAATGCAATGCTAAGTGTTTGTTTCTAATTGTGCTTATCTTTACCTATGTTGAGCTTTCTTGTCTGATCAATGTGTGGATATTGTTTAACATTTATGGTTGTTAAGGTCATCGTTTAGAAATGATAGTTAGAAAATGCTTTGTAGTGTTCAACGTGATTTGTAGAAAACCTACTCATAATGTCTGTACTAGACAATGACGTGATTATTATCTGAATTTCCCTATGAAAAAGATTAAAGTTTTTTTCCATCTCATGTAATGCAAATTTTGAATCATCTCTACTTATAGATATTTGAAAAGTAAATGAAGAGGTTTCACTTATTATTATCTATCCTGAATTTCGTTTGTCTAGAGTTGAAGATTATGATGTGGGGTACTTGATCATGACGTTGCTTTTCTTGGCCCCATGAAAATTATTCTATCTACTTGGGACTTCTTAGGTTATAAAATCAAGTTTCTTTGTATTGTTTATGTGCAAGAGACAAGTGGTTTTCACTAAAGGTTTTGAACTCGACCATTTTTTCCTTGATTTCATGATGTTTAGGTCCTAATAAAAAGAGAACGTGTCTTTGTTCTCCTTTGTTGTGACTCAGTGTTTATTTATATTTTAATGTTTTGTATTGACCATTTATTATAATATTAGAGGCCATTATGATTAAACACATCTATACGTTTATATCTAGAATTTGGAACAAAGATTAATCTTTGTGAAGAGTATTTCATTGTATACGAAATTATGGGATGATGTCTTATATCTTTAATCCCGAATAATATACTACTTAATTTTGCAACCATCACTGTAGTGTATTAGGAAAATTGTATTCCCGAGAGGCTTAATAGAGACATGCATGATTTTTTTAACTAAGTACAATTGCACTTCCTTTGCACAGTTGGACACTTAACTTGAGGTATCTTTACTCTATATTTCTTAAAGATACTATATGTAAATTATGTTTCTAGATTGTAGTGCCATGTGTCATCATTAAAGCTTGGGGTTTTCTTTTGCGAGGCCATTGTTCCAAAGCTCTCCCAAAGCAAAATACATTGTGATGCCTTGCCATTGTCGGAGAGATTTGCTCTCCCTTAATTGATGAAAGATGTTGTATGTTTCGTGCAAAATGAAGAATAACAGCTACAAAATAGGAAGTTCAACATTAAAAAGGAAACACATCTCGATTGGAAGAGTGCATTTTGCAACTATTGGAAGCTGAAGAAGGAAGTGATGCACATAAGAATCTCTCATTCTACAAGGCAATCATCTTTCACCCCTCGTCGTTATAAGTCTACACTAGGCCTCAGTCACCTCAGTTGCAAAAAAGAAAAGCAAGACGATCCCATTTTGGTGCATGCTTGTAACAATTGGCTCATCTTCTGTCCGACTACATCATTGTGAGTCTTTCAATTACCGTTTACATTGTAAAAGAGGTTGTATCATTGAATCTGCATTCAAAAAATAATACGTTTAAGCAGTTTCTTTTATATATTAATAATAAATGATCAAAAGGATGGCAGGTTGGACGAGAATAGGAGACAATTTTGAACGGTCCATCTGTCACTTATAGTTTATGGATAACTTAGATTAGAGTCAGCTGTGCAGACCACTTGAGATGTGGGAATCAAAGTACTGGTAGCGAGTCATTTGACTCTACTCCTCCAGGCTTTAACTTTGAAATTGCAATTGTACAAGGAAGGGCATAGTACGCATGGGACCCCCCTTATCGGACAAGAACAAGGGTTTACATAGCTGGGTTAGACAACGGTCACAACTACCGCGGGGCAGGACAAACGATGGAACATCCACCACAAGGTACAATTTTCCATGATAACATGTCCCTTACATGTTGCCGGTGGAGGTTGAACTCTTGCCCCCGCCTCAAGAGGTGAAAGGTCCAACCACTCAAACAAGCGGCGTGGGACTGACGGCACTTTATTTTGCGATCATTCATTTCAGAAACATTAAATTTCGATTGAGGCAACCTTAAAAGGGGGCACAAACTATTAAATCGGAAGGATAGAGATCGCTAGGAAGGATCTCGGGGGCACTTGTTTTTTTTTCTTTCATCTAATGTTGAGGTAGCAAGTGCGATTACAGATACTAAATGAATTACGACTAGAGATTTTTAATATAAAGGAAGTTTGGCAATAGCCTACTCTCCCGGACTTGAATTAAATTAAGAAACAAAGGTACAATAGAAGGGGACTAGTGCCCACGGGACCCCCCAAATCCCACAAAGCAGGGGAAGCTTGATTGAATCCTAGGTTGCATTACAGAGAAGGTTAATCACCCTCTCATCGCCCTCATGCGGGGCCCACTTGGGTTTGAGCTTGTTGTTGATCAAAAGGAGAACTTGATGGTGTCTGAAGGGGGGGGACTTCTTACTGTTAACGATCCTTTTGCCCAAGAGGAATAGTGATTTCTCAATCGACCACTCCCTGGGGGGATCGCCGAAGTTGAGAGCACACCTCTCCCGCCAAATTTTCCACAGGACTTCCCCTCTGATGGCGTTCCAGAGAGTCGCAGAGCAGCCGATCGCTTCTCCCAAAAGGACTTGTTTCCAACTAAGCTGTTTTTGTAGTCTGATTTTCATGCCAACCGTCTGCCAGATTCTGTAGGAGTTGGGGCAAGTGAGGAAGATGTGTGGGACATCTTCGATAGCACGGTGGCAGCGTTTGCACCAAGGAGGGATCCCACAAAGTTTGCTAGCCTTATGGTTGGTCCAAATTCCTCGATGAAGAATTTGCCATAAGAGTACAGACTTCTTAATCTCAATAAGGGGGTGCCACATACTCATGAATTTCATGTCCCACCGAAGCCGCGTCCAAGACATGCACCACTTCTTGTTGAGGCTGATCTGGAGGTCAGCCGTTTCTTTGATGTTCGGGATTTTGAGTAGGCTATTTCCGTTGTGCCATTTGAGACCAAGCGAGTTCGGTGTGTCGTGTCCCATAAGAAGGCGCGTCTTGTGACGATCCCAAGCGAGGCATCTGCTTTGCAAAGTGTTCCATTCTTCGTAGGAAATGTTTATGCGAGGGTCAATATCCTCGAAGTTGATCCAGTTGTTGGTGTCATGTTTCCAGAGGTGTTTCCATTTTTTGAATCCTTTGTTCCATAGCTTCTTGGCATTTTGAATGTTCCATGACTCCACACTCCGGATGCCATGTATCGGAAACCAGATAGAGTCGTTTTGTCTGATTCCGGCCGCCCACTTCCAGTCCTCACTAATTCTTGTGAAGCTTTTGACTTTGTTCCAGCCCTTCCAAAGGGAGCACACGAGATTGGAGCCTTTCGGGAAGACGGGGATCGGGGAGAAAAGCAGGGTCATGATGTCAAGATTCTTCCAATTCGGGAACCCCGTGAGGGCCAACTCATTCTTGTTTCTGAAGATCAGCTTGGCCCACGAGGCCTCCCTATTGCACCAAGCCTTAATCATCCATTTGGCTGTCAGCTTGTTAGCCATACACCCAATGTCCAGGATACCAAGCCCCCCACTATCTCTAGGGCTGGTGCAGATGGCCCATTTGATCTTAGGCACCCCCCTTCTGTTATGATCGGCCGTCCAAAGAAAGTTTCTACAAATACTATTTAGTTTGGAGAGGCCTTGCTCATTCGGTCTCCAACAAGAAAGGAAATAGATGGTAGAAGAGAGGAGGAACGTGTTGATAACCATCGCACGCCCAGCGAGATTGATTTGCATACCTCTCCAATAGTTAAGTTTGTTTTCGAGTTTAGCCAACACCCAGTTCCATCGTTGCTCCATAGAGACGCCAAACCCCAAGGGGATTCCAAGAAGTCGAAGGATTTGGCCCTGCGGAATGATTTGACAGCCATGATCAGTGAGAAGGCCAGGATGCTGTCCCACAATAGCCCTGAAGGCGGTCTTGGAGTGGTACGACTAGAGATTTTGAGGGCCTATAGTGGAGTCCTCTTGATGAGCAGTGATTTATGGTTGTTGAATCAGAGAGCGATTGACTTTTGAAGCACGATAAGAACATCAATTAATGTTTCTGACGAATGCGTTGCATAGCTAGAGTAGTCTCTGTGTGCAATTGGATCTTTGCTTGATTTTGCTACATTTCACGCTCTAGTTTTCTACTGTTGCTTCTAGCTTCCCAGCTATTCCCTCGCTGCTTCTCAATCTGTTGTTCCTTAAGCTATCGTTGCTTCAAATGGGCACAATCTGATTCATCCATCTATCTTGTAAAGACCTGACAAGGAGGAGATTGGAAGCGAATGCTATTAATCAGAGGCAGATCATTTCAGACAAAGAAGGATGAACGCTTTTGAGCAAAAGATGCTAGACCATAGTGCCGAGAGCTGAAGAAGATGATGTATGATCTTATGCTGATTATGTGGTAATTTTACTTTACGTTTGAATTGCACTTGATCTGAAAATCATTATCTGTGCGACTTATCACAAATCTTTTCTCTTTCGCACTTTGTTCCAATTATAAACCTCTCCAATTTTCCATCATCTCTCTGTAAAAGTGCTACAAAACGTTTTCACATACACACACATGGAGCGTCTTTTAAGTGGTTCATAAACTGAAATATATTCTATACGACGAAAGTGCGCATCTCTTGTTCTAGAAATGGCATACGAGTTCAATAGTGTTTTTTTGTGGAGTTGACGAAGGACATAGCTGGAGTGATAAAGAAGTTGGCTAGCGTGTTTGGTGAATAATCCAAACCTGCATGTTTTATCAAGCGTCCACTTCAGGACGATCTCATTTAATTGAAGAGAGTATATGCATGAGAGTAGAACTTAACGTCTGGAAAGAATGTGTCAGAAGAGATGCATGATGAATTTCTTGATGATTCCATGTCTAAGAGACTATTGATTTCGATTTTCAACCTTTGCACTTCAAAGGTTGAAGGTGAAAGGCGGAAGGGCATGCCCCTTAAAACAACGATGCGAATTCGAGACTGGGGTAGCATTCATTTTATCGCATTCCTTTTACTAAAGGTTCATCTCGTAAGTCATGTGTACATATAGCGATTAGCTATAGATATTGCACGTTAGAATTTTTATATGCTTTGTTTTATGACTCAAGTTACATTAAAGCATCCTAAAAGAAACGATTTGTTACCCCTTGCATAGGTATTTCTATTGATAAAGGATATGATGAGGAAGATAGCTTGCAACAATGAAATTTTTTATGACTTGTGGACTTGAAGTAATGATAAGGTTCTGTTGAAAATAAACTAGTGCTCATTTGTTTGCATTGTCCGAGGGAAGTCGGATCATGATGGGCCGAACAAGCACCAAGCTTGGATGAGGCTGTTCGGGTGGTGTCGCATTCTACGTGTCTCAGAGGCGATGTTCGCACGTTGGGTGCCTTTCCTAGGGATAATTCGTCGAGCCCCACCTATGCTTTAGGGGAAATAGACAAGCAAGCAGAAGAGGGAGCAAGTATTCGCTAATGAAATAGGTCGACAGGGTAGGAACTGAAGTAGGTATGGCCAAGAGGAATTAAAAAAAATGAATTAGGTAAGGCCAAGAGGAATTAAAAAAAAATCAAAGAAGCCATACAACTGACCGTCACACTGGAAACAAAAGATAAACCGAAAACCCCGATAATCATGTACTCATCATTGTTGCTATCCATGGGCATATACAATCTAAGGGGTAGCAATGGCCAAATACAAAATGAATAAAGAATATATACAATGTCTTTAGGTAGAGCCTAATATAAACTAAACTAGGTAAATGATCCTCGAAAACATAAGAGGATTCCGCTATAATGCTCTCTCTCTCTCTCATCTCTGTTGCATCGCCTTCTTACTTTGTTTCTCTCTCTCACTTTCTCTCCACCTTTTCCTTTGGATTTGCTTTGCCTGCATTGATCTCTCTCTTTTTGCTTCTCTCTCTCACTCTCTCCCTCTATCTTTCTCTCTCACTATCTCTCTCTTTCTCTATCTCTCTACCTCTCTCTCTCTACCTTCTACCTTGGATCTTCTTTTATGCATCTGTCTCTCTCTCTCTCTCAATCTTGAGCCAGCATCAGCTCAAAATGCATCACCGTTGCTCAGCTCTGGTCACCCAACTTCATAGCTCTTTATACAGGTCAAGGCCTCTTACACACATGCAACCCATCGCGCCCCCTTCCAATCCTTCTTTGAGTTGCATTGTGTATGATGCGAGGTGTTCTACGATCTCTCTCTGTCTCTCTCTCTATGAGTCATCCATTCTCTCTCTTTGCTGGTCAAATATGTAGGGGAGGACTATGAAATGTTGCTCTCTCTCTCTCTCTGTCTCTCTCTCTCTCGCTTTCTCTCTCTCTCTGTCTCTCTCTCTCTTTCTCTTTCTCTCTTATTATCTCTCCCCTGATTTCTCTTTGTTTTGCACTCTATCAAATTTTTGCGCTCAGTTTCCACCATAGCCTAACTCTGTATTTTTCTCACTCTCTGGTTTAGTACTCTACTACAGAGTTGAAATGATTCATCAACATCAAGACAGAATAGACATGTATATCAATAAGAAACTGATAACCTATATCAATAAGAAACTGATAACCCATTCATCTAACAAAAGACTCTTCTCGCTCTCATCTCCCAACATACACGCGCATAATCTCTCTCCATATGTTCTCTCGACATAGCAATAGGAAAAAAAATAACATTTCACTTTCTCTGTACTCTATGTTTATCACAACAAGGTGAAAAATCAATTGGAGCAAGAGATAGAAGGATAGAGAGATGCTGTGCTATCTTTCCCACTCTCTCGATTTGCTCCAAATGAATTCATCAAGTGGAAGGAAGAGGGTAGAGAGATGGAGGAGTCTCTCTCTCCCTTACTCAAAGCAAAACATGAGGAAGATAAAGGAAGATGAATCAAAAAGTACCTAAAAAACTCATTGGAAGATAAAGGAATGTAGAATAGGCATGTATTCATAGTTTTTTGCAAGGTTCTTCTTCTAGATCTTTAGATTCTTCTACTTTTTCCATTCCATTTTTAGAATATCTTCTTTTTCCTT
Organism: Ceratopteris richardii; assembly: GCA_020310875.1. Taxonomy (NCBI): domain Eukaryota; kingdom Viridiplantae; phylum Streptophyta; class Polypodiopsida; order Polypodiales; family Pteridaceae; genus Ceratopteris; species Ceratopteris richardii. The sequence goes on along the minus strand of CM035425.1, from coordinate 121,162,677 downwards.
CTTTTGTAATATTTGAAAATCCAATTTTTCTTTTCTATTTTTTGTTTTTCTTTTTATTTTAAGTTTCTCCTTCTTTTCTTTTTTTTTTTTCATTTTTTATTTATTCTATTATTTTTATTATGGTTAAGGTTTTATTCCTTTTCACACTTATGTACAAAAAGTAAAATTAAATTCATGGCTACATTCGAGAAAATTGGGTTCCTCAGGTTCCTAATTAGGGTTTTTTATTTGGAACAACCTAAGATTTCTTATGGCTATGGCTAGTAATTCACGCTTAATGATTAAATATAGACATTAAGGGCTTCAAACCCTAGGTTTCATAGGGTTCAAAGTTACGTTTCCAAGGGTTAAAGATTAGTTTTTAAGGTTCTTGAGCTAGGAACTCAAGGATTGGTTTTAATGCTTTCAATGTGCTAAACCTATTAATCAATTAGGGTGCTAAAGGCTAGAATACCCAAGGGTTTCTTAATTAAATGGGGATATACATACATGGGTTTTTCATTCTTCTCTTGACCAAATGCATTGGTTTTGGTTATCGAAGAACTAGTTTTTGTAGATTTTTTGAAGTTAATGATTTTATTCAGGTAAATATACAACTATAATGTAGAATGAAATGTTTCTTATTATACATTCAATCAAAAAATTAATCAACAAAACTCTTCACATCTTCTTGTAAACAACTCTTCAGATGGCGGCCAACATAAAGATAAAAGTTTTTGAAAAAAATTCAGCACACAAGCCCTGAGTGTTTTCATCTTGACATCCACCCCCACTAAACTTGCACATCATCTTGATGGGCCAACCTACAAAATCCATCACAAGTGTATCAAGTTTCTTTTGAAACTCCTTTTAATTATTATGTTTTTCTTTTCAAATATTGATACATGATCTTTTCATGCAAATGCAAGTTCCAAGCAAAATAAGGACTTTAAAGTATGTAAGTGATGATTAGAAAACTCCTTCGGTTAGCATACTATATTAAACAATAAGTTGAACTACACCTATAGAAATTACTTACATGTTTCTAAAACAAGATTTCATATCCACTCCTTTCAATGTTAATCATCATTCTATATAAATGTTCTTATGTTTGCTTGCTCTACTCCTATTAGGAAATACAATTAGCTCCACTATTGCATAGCTCCCCCTGTGTAGCCTGCATATAGATCTGAGAACTGGTTCCAAGACCACATCTAAGTCATGAAAGCTATTTTTATCTTTTTCTTTTTTTTTTCTCTTTCTTTCTATTCTTCTTTTGTCTTTGTAGCAACCATTAATATACTATTTTTTTCATTTATTCTTTTTACTTTGTAGTTTTTTGTTAAAGGGTAAAGGCATAACCCCTAATCAGAGTTGAGAATCTAGAGACAAGCACTAGAAGGAGCTAGGATTTCACTTGCTAAGTGCTTCCATATCTTCACACAACCTATCCATATAAATAATTCCATCTCTCTACTAAGACCTTCAAGTAAGAGTGTCCTATCTAGGTCATCATAATGGCTATATGGTATTTGATACTACTCTCTCAAGTTCACACATCCCTATGAGTGTCTCTAATCACTTCTTATTGCAATTTAAAACCTTATTCCATTGGCTCACAACATCATGAAATGCAAGTATGATATGCATGAAAACCAAATGTACAAAATAAAACTGAAAATAGGCAAATCAAATAAATTACATTCACCTGATTTAATGTTCTTTAGTAGCATGAGCATCATCATAATCCTATACTAGTTCGTGATCAATCTCATAGACCATCATTTCTCTCCTTGAATAATTTTACTCTCTTCTTTGCAATCAAAGATCTTAAAAGAGTACCTTCAAACTCAAGAATTTTATACAATCCATTATATTCTATAGAGATCACTGCATATGGCCCAACCCATCTCTTTGTCAACTTCTTCCTAGCATCATCCTACTCCTTTCCTCTTAGCTTATATCAATAGCTCAAACCTACCCCTCACTCACCCCTCCCCCCTCATTATTAGCCCCTCATCCATATCTCTCCCCCCCTAGACTATTTGATCCATCCATTATCTGCTTTCCTTATTTTCCATTCCTTCCTCATCACTTTCTTCATCCATTATCAGTGCTTGCTCTCGAGTCCCATTTTGATGTTACCTTGCGACTATTTTCTTTCCTTTTGTTGTTGGATTGCTCATATGAACTTTTCAAAGTTTCTCCCACTCTTGTGTTGTAGTGGCCTATCTTTTCTTGTTGTTTGGCTATTTGATCTTCGAGGTGGAGATCCCATTAGGTGATGGAAAAACATTGAGCTAATCAAAGTGGTGAATTGGAAAATTGATGCACACATCATGCACAAGTGGCCAAGGACATGGATGCATAGGTAGTGCACAAGTCCTTACAGGTGGTGCGTAGGTAGGGAGTTGTTGGTGTTTACATGAGAAGGTTCTTGGGATAAAAATGTAAGAATTAAGATAGACAAGTAGTTGGGCAGTGAAGCGATGTATGTAGAAGGAATTGACACCATAAAGAAGCATTCTTGGAGATAGACTAAAATGCAACAGCATACACTATAGTGTGAGAGCCAAAGAGAGCAGTACACACACACTTAGACAATGCAAAGAGAGAGAAAGTATGCAAAGAGAGAGAAAGTATGCAAAGAGAGAGAGACAAAGTTGGAAAAGAAGGTGACAAAGTATGGAGAGAGGGAGAGAGAGAGAGGGTGTAGAGAGAAACTAAAGGCGACAAAGAATCAAGAGGTGTTGCACATCGATAGTAGAACTAAACTTCAACCTTATTGAAGGCTTGAGTACAAGGATGGCAGAAGTGAAATGTACTAGACAAGGTGAAGGACTCATGCAAATGTGGCGTACACAAGAAATTGTGATATTTTGTGCAATTATATGTGTACTTTGGCTTAAATTTCTATGCATAGAGAACATTTTGTCTCATTGTAGACAATGATATTTTAATCTTCTATGCTAATTAAGGAATTGTGAATTCCAATGCAATTTGTATTTTCTTTGCTTCTCCATTTTCCACTTACAAACACTCAAGCCTCTTTTAACTAAAGAATCCCCCAAGAACATCATAGGTCATAAATTGAGAAACTTTTTTTCCACTCGAAAGACCTTGCATTTTTTTGTATAGAAGGTGGTGCTAGACCCACTACTTCTTGTATTTTCTTTGCATGTCCTCACTGGGTATGAGACTTAGTTCTATTCAATTGATCAAGATTTTAGTCCATAGTTTAGATGAGATCTTGGATCCATATTTTGGACGAAGAAAAGATTCTTTTTTAGTTTCATTTTATTAGAGTAAGTATATCTAACAGATTTACTTCACTTCACAATTAAAGGAAAAGTTTTTTTATCAGTTGTGAGTAATGTACGTCTCAAAAACAAATATTCTCTCATCAAGTTTGCATATTTTTCAACATTTGCCTTAATATATCTAGGGTATGGTGAGATGATCTATGAAGGGTCTTATGCACTATTCTTGTTAGTACCTTCTTTGCATGGAGCACTAGATTTTTTGTGTTGGCAAATGTTGATTGGCTGTTGGTGTGAATGAATGGCATATCCTATGAAATACCAATGTCATATGGTAAACATTGAAGACAAATGGCCTCAAATGGCTCTAGAATTTGTTCAGGTTGGTTCATAAGTGCATAATTCACAAAATGATTTTGTTCACTTTTTTTATTCTCGTGAGCTTTGAGATATCCTAGGTTGGTCATAAGTACTTACTTCTTAGTTTTTCTTTGGAATAGTTGTCCCCCCTCTGATGTGTAAATGAGTGGACTCAAAATCTAAGTTGAAACTTTCATTAAGTACTTTGAAGATTCATCAAAGATGACATCTTTTAAAATGGTGATGGAGAGATTATCACGATCATACAATCTATATGCACTAGAATGTCCAATATCACCAAGAATAGATGTTGTTGGAGCTAGAGGTCTACAGAAGCATGCCAACAACACAAGAACGAAGAAGAAGGAGCACAAGACACAATATTGAATTCATTACCTTTAGAATGTACAAAGATAAGTAACCCATTAGGGCTATAGATGTATATACAAGCCGGGGGAAAAAACCTCCTAAAGAGGAAAAAACGTGCCCCGATGGTCCTAGTGTGTTCACACACATCACTACCTAAATATATCAACAAATCCCCCCTGGGATTGATGTAGTTAATAAGGAGTTAGAACTCATGTATGAGGAAGTGCCAAGCTATGTGGAATCAATCCACAAAAGTAAGCCCAAATCTTTGAGGAAAGCTTCAAACTTCTCCATAGGTAGGGCCATTATGAAAAGGTCTCCAATGCTCTTCTCCATGGGTGCATATGCCAATCTGATATCTCCAACAAAGAACCTCTCCATGACATAATGATAATGCACCTCAATGTGCATAGTGCAAGCATAGAACAGAGGGTTCCTTGCATGTGCCAATGCACTCTAACTGTCAATGAAGATGGTGGCGGCAAAAGTTTGACCAACACCCAAATCAGCCATAAGGGGTCTGAGCCACATACACTCAATAATCCCTGTGAAAGATGCCCTATACTCACACTCACAACTAGAAGTGGCCAAAGTAGGTTGCTTCTTGCTCAACCAAGATATACATAAGATAGCAAGCTTGAAGTAAAAGCCACTAGTGTACACATGAGTGTCATAGCATTCAGCCCACTTAGAGCCAGAAAAAGAATGTAAATTCGGTGGTAGTCATCCCCCCTTGGGATGAAACAATCCAAGTAGCCGGGTCCACTCAAGTAGTGAAAGATGCGCTTAACCACCTGCCAATCCTTTCTTGGTGCAATTCACAAGCCTAGACATTTCGCTTGAAGTCCATACACATATGGAGAAGCATAGGAACTAATGCTTGAAGATAATTACCCATTTATCCTTTTCTAAATGTCACATTTGACTTTGGAATCTTTGTAAGCACCTACTGAGAGGAACTCATGGAAAAGTAAGCTTTGATTAATGGAGTATCTCCTAGGATGTAGGAGCATGATTATAGGGAGCCAAAAGTTTGAATTCAAATTCAAACTTTTAACTCAAGTACTATAAAAGTGATCAACAAAAAGTCGCGGGCAAGACTCACCATTTCCGAGCTCCTCATTATCATTTCTGAGTGTGTTTGAGGCCTATACTCTAGCCCACACCTATCTACACTATAAGAAAATGATCTTCATGCTTATGGCATTGTATACAAGTGTTCATTAATACATATATCTACATTGTTCATTTCTGAGTTCTCTATCATAGTACTTGAAAGTCTGTCAACTTGTGGAGATCATATCTCACTCATTTCTCCACCAAATTCAAAGATCTATACCAGTTCAAATTTTGCTACATGCTATCAAAATTTGAATGATTTCTATTTAGCCATTTCAGAGAAAAGCGCATCGAAATGATCAGTGGTCAAAGTCTATAACAATCCTAAAATATCGGGGGTAAAGGTTTACTTGCTAAATTGATTTCTCTAAGCATAGTTAATCTTTTTATATCATTACACTTTGAATAGTTAGCTTGCTAAGCTAATTAGATACCCCTAAAAGGAATTTTTCCAATTCCTACTCTGCTGGTCATACTGAGCAAAAGATACAGCAGGTGTCAAGTCAAAAATAGAAGGTTTTCTTGAAAGCTTGAAATTCAAAGTAGTCTGTTTTGATTCAATCTTTGCATACATCATTTCCAAAGTACATAGGCCATTTTATGGTGTCATTGGAAAGCTAAGAAGGTCTACTTATCAACTTTGCAGCATAGAAAGGCTGGTACAAAGCAGGATTTGGTAGTACCTACTCATTCTCTTGGAGTGTCCATCCATCATTCCCAATAGTGGTATTAGAGCAAGTTAAGCTAAAACGGGAGATGGTTTTCATTCATTGATTCATAAATTGGACAGGAACAACTATCACGCATGGTGTCTAAGGATGAAGACCTATCTAGAAGGATGGAGTCTTTATGGATACATCTCAAGAGATGAGAAATTGCCCTCATTCAAAACTAGAGGACTACCAACAAAGGAAGAACATGAAAAACTCAACACATGGTGTGCCAAGGATGCATTAGCCAGGTCTTACTTACTCAACTCCATCTCTATTTTTCTTTTGCCACATATTAAAAACTGTAAGACATCCCAAGAGACTTGGCAAACCTTGTCATCCTATTTCTCTTCCAACACAAGGGCTAGAAAAAATCAGTTGTGGATTGAATTCACCACCTTAAGGAAGCAACCAAAACAGGCCATTTTAGAGTATGTGACTAAGATTAAAGATGTAGCAGATCAGTTAGCAAGCATAGGAGAAGAGATTGAAGAAGAGAAGATAGTAAGGCAAGTGATCAATGGGATTAAAGCTGATGACAAATGGGAAAGCTTCACCACTGCCAAGCTCAATGGGGCCATTGTTCACTCATGAAGCCAAGCTCAATAAGAATGGAGACCCATCCAAAGGTAATAGCTCTTCTGCCCTATACAGTGATAAAAGTAAGTATGAAGATAAAGGAAAGAACAAGAAAGGAGAGGATGAAGGCACTACCTCCCAAGCCAACTATGCAGGGAGAGGTAGATCATCAAGAGGAAGGGGTAGAGGAGGTAAGCAAGGTAGGGGGAGATCTTATAACTCCTCACCATGCAACATTTGTGGTTTACCAAATCATACTACAGATGAGTGTTTCAGGAACTACAAGAATCAGAGAGGAAGAGGATATCAAAGAGGTGGATACTCACAGTCAAGAGGCAGATTCAACCATCATCAAGGATACACTAACAACTATAATAACAACTACAACAACAACTACAATGGCAACTACCAAGGAGGATTCAAATCCAGAAAGGACTACAACAATTATACAGAAGAGCAAGATGATTCTCTTCTGATCATGAACATGACCTCAAAACCAGGTACAAATGATGACCATCTCTTCTACATTGACTCAGGATGCTCAAATCATGTGGCTGGCAATGTAACTCTACTCTCTGACCTTGAAGAACCAAAAGGTAAGCATCAAGTACAAACAAGTGATGACACCAAGCACTCAGTAGTTAAAGTTGGAAATTTTAAGAATTGTGATCGAAATCAGAACTTGTTGAGTAGAGTACTATATGTACCAACCATTATAAAAATTTTGATGAGTGTTGGACAGATTGTGGAGAAAGGTTTGTAGGTTAGGCTCAACCAATTTGGAGCATTTGTGGAAGATCCTAAGCAGGGGTTCAAGAGAATTGCTAAAGGAGAAAAATCAGGTAGATTTTTTACTTTTGAGTTAGAAGATACAAAGAATATTGCACTCTATAGTTATAAGGATCAAACACTTTCAGAGTTTGAGATTTGGCATAAAAGATTAGGGGATGTAGGAAAAAGAACCTTGAAACAGATATGCAAGGATCAATGTGTAATTGGAATACCCAATGTTTCCAAACAACATATGATATATAAATGTGGAGCTTGTCAGTTTGGGAAGTCTCACACGTTACCCTTCTCAAGGAAAGGCTACATGCATGAGGACTACCTAGAGCTTGTCCATACAGATGTATGGGGACCAAGCAAAGACCCCTCAATTTAGGATCAAGGTACAATGTACCCTTTATTGATGATTATAGCAGATGGATTGTATTGTACTTTATGAAGCACAAAGATGAAGTGTTCAATTGTTTTAAAAAGTATCTTGCACTTGTTGAGAATCAGACAGGGAAGAATCTAAAGAGGCTAAGGTTAGATGGGGGAGGTGAGTACTTCTCCAATGAGTTTGAAGCCTTCTTGCAGGACAGAGGAATCAAGAGAGAAATCACCACAAGGTATACTTTTGAACAGAATGGGGTAGCTGAGAGAAGAAATAGGTTGATTGTTGAAACAGCTAGGTCAATGTTAAATGAAAAGAAATTACCTAATTACCTATGGGCAGAGAGTGTTTCTACTACCACTTACCTCATAAACAGGTTACCATCTAAGTCCCTTGATGGGATGACTCCTTATGAAGCATGGCATGGGAAGAGACCCTCACTTGATCATTGCAGGATATTTGGATGTGTAGCATATGTACACATTCCTTCTCAGATAAAAGGTAAGCTAGACCCTAAGGCTGAGAAGTGTATATTTATTGGATATGATCCAAATCAAAAGGGGTACAGATTCTACAACCCTTCAAATAAGGGATTCATGGTCAGTACAGATTTTGTCTTTGATGAAAATGATTCTTGGTATGAGAATGAATGCAGGAAGTTTAAACTACCCTATGACTTAGAGGAGGAGTTTCCAAGTCTTGCTAAGGAGGAACCTACTCAAAATCAAAACTCAAATTCAGATGATGAAGACATTATCAATCTTGAAGAGTTCAAGGCATGGAAGTCCAAGGGCAAGGTCAAGATGAAGAAACTTGAAGACATACCTGAATCTTCAAATCGATCAATCAAAAGATCGCAAAGGGAGAGCAAAAAACCTATCAGATATGGGTATGATACATCTCTTGTTACTAAATAAAGACTTGTCAATTGAAGACGCAGGATCCAAGACGGAATGGAAAGAAGCTATGGATGAGGAGATTGAAGCACTCAAAGAAAGTGACACATGGGAACTAGTACCAAAGAAAGAATCCATGAAGGTAATTGGATCGAGATGGATCTATAAAATCTAAAGAAATTCTGATGGGTCAATAAGCAGGTACAAAGCCAGATTGGTGGCCAAGGGTTTTACAAAAACCCAAGGCATTGACTATGAAGAAACATTCTCACCTGTAGCCAAAATGCTAACTATCAGGGTGTTGGTGAGTGTGGCTGCATCTAAAAATTGGAACATGTATCAATTGGATGTAAAAAATGCTTTCTTGAATGGATGGATTTCAAAGGCGGTATATATGTCACAACCTCTTGGCTATGAGGATCCAACCAAGGTAACATATGTGTGCAAATTGAATAAAGCTCTTTATGGATTGAAGCAGGCACCTAGGGCATGGAATCACAGGTTGACCACATACCTTTTTGACCAAGGATTTGTCATGAGCAAGGCAGATACTTCTCTATTCATCAAGTGAAGTAATTCAGAGGCTATATACCTATGTGTATATGTTGATGATATCATACTTACTAGTAATGATGTCAATGGAATCAGGCAAATCAAGAATGAGATGATGAAGGAGTTCAAGATCAATGATGTTGGTCTACTAAAGTACTTTCTTGGACTTGAGTTAGTTTATACTAACTCTAAGATCTATATGACTCAGAAAAAATACATATAGGATATGTTGAAGAAGTTTCATTTGCAGGATGCAAAAGTTGCAAGCACTCCAATGGAGGTAAACCTAAAACTAAGTGCCCATGAAGGTGATGAAATTGATGATGTTACAGGTTACCAAAGCATAGTAGGAAGCTTGAACTATGCTACCTTAACAAGGATAGATATTGCATATGGAGTTAGTGTCTAAGCCAGTTCATTCACAAGCCATATATCATTCCACTTGGAATAGTTAGCTTTCTAAGCTAATTAGATACCCCTGAAAGGAATTTTTCCAATTCCTACTTTGCTGGTCATAATGAGCAAAAGATATAGCAGGTATCAAGTCAAAAATAAAAGGTTTCCTTGAAAGCTTGAAATTCAAAGTAGTCTGTTTTGATTCAATCTTTGCATACATCATTTCCAAAGTACATAGGCCATTTTATGGTGTCATTGGAAAGCTAAGAAGGTCTATTTATCAACTTTGAGTTTCCATCCATCATTCCCAACATGCAGGATTTGGCAGTACCTACTCATTCTCTTGGAGTTTCCATCCATCATTCCCAACATGCTTGACACCTGAGCAATGCATAAACCTGGTGATATGTGAGACAACAAATTGAATATCTGACCCAGTAATGCATAAGTAAATCAAGCATCCAACAGGCTCCTGATAGAGAACAAGATCAAATGCATCTCGAGCATCATGAAGACTCAATCATTGTGGTCGTGAAGCCAATCACTTTTGCTTCAATGTTCAAGGCATCGTCACATATAAATGCATTGAAAAGTGTGGAAATATAGAACATGCCTCGTGCATTCTTTTTTTGCAATTCATGTAAGCATGAGCTAGTCACATGGAGTGCGATGATCTCAAGGCTTATGCATCAGTTTCATTATGAGGATGCTTTTGAAACAATTCATGTTTATTAGTTATTTTCATGAAATCTTGCATATAATCCAAATGGAGTGCTTCTACACAAAGAGGAGATGTTACTAATTTAGTGATGCAACGTGGATGAAGGGGGGAATAGGTCTTGTCTTCATGACCTCTGTGCTGAAAATGTAGGAATTCTAATTCACAAAAGAAAAAAAAGCTTAGGGCACAATAAGGGGGATCGATCGTTCTTCAAGGAAGGAAGGAATGACTTTTCATGTATGGCTATAAATTCAGAGGAGGCTTCATGGAAGACCGATTGTATCTCTAGACTAAACGCTAGAAAGCATTCAAAGCAGAGGCACTAGTAAATTTGTGAGTGAGAAAAGTTTATAGATGATTCTCCTCTATGTTGTGCATGTTGTCCGAAGAGATCATCACTCATGTGTAGTTGAAGAAAATTGTGGTGTTACAGAATTGAACACCATCATAGCAAAGGAGGAAGAATTGTTTCTTTTACAACATTCAAAGTATTTATTGATGTGCGTAGGATGGCACAAAATGTGTTTTAATCTCCGTTTTTGGGATGGCATGTACGGACATTAATACTCCACTCCCTAGAAACTTAATAGCTCTACTTGTGGAGCAAAGAGCAACTTGTGTCGCATGTTGTGCAGGAGACTGGTGGGGGACCAAAACGGGCATAGGGAAGGAGACATATATTGATTTCTTTTCTTTATGGTGAATCAGTGATCTTTGTGCAGATTAAAAGGTGTTAATGCGAGAAGGTCTTAGATGAGATGAAGGAGATGGACATGGAGCAGTTGTCGTGAAGCTTTTGGTAGAGCTTATTGGTATAAGAAATTGTGAGGGCAGGAAATCTTTGCTTCATTTTAGAAAGCTTTATCTAAAGATGGGCATGTAGTATTCACGGAGATACTTCCATTTGATCTGTTTGGAGATTAATGGAGGACCATAGGGTGGAGTCAAAGATCGTGTATAGGAGGTGCAACACATACCAATTTGTTTCATCTCTGAATCAGGGATTATCTCTTAATCAGGGATTGTCAATAGTGCTTCTGTGGAATGAGGAGATGGTTTCGTTCAAGAATTGTTTTCCTTGAGAGAAGTTTCAATCAGTTCAGATGACAAGGAGAGAGGATTCTTTAGGCGTAACTTCCTCGATCAAATGATGATGTGTTGTTGAAGAGAAGGTTTTGATGAATATCTTGTTGAGTTTCTACCATACCCTCTTTACCTTGATGTGAATCTTTCTCTGAAGATGAATGCCTTCACTTATGGCGTCAACAACTGGCTTGTCTCGAAATATTATCTATTGATCCAGAATCTGAGCTAATGTCATCGACACTAATGAAGGAGATTAAAAGTGACTGCAATGTAATGAGTAAATTTTTGTAAGTGGCTTTCAATTGATTTACTTGATGTGCTATGGAAGCTCAAATTTTCCTTTCTGTAATGATGCACGCATAAAGTTTTCCTTTTTATTATGTCCAACTTGATATTTGTAAAGAACAGCATACAATTGTAGATATAGAAGGTGTATGTTGCAGATTTTATAAAAAGTTGTTCATTAACATAACTTAAACGAAAATAATCGAGAGAGGTCTCGACCATGTGGCAGGTCATGAGAGATGCCCTATTGATCAGGGCTAGATGGTCGTCCTGTTGGAAGAAGACTCTACTGAGTTGTTGTCTTAAGGATTTAGGAAAGAAGGCTGCGCTGCTATACACTTTTGACATTGAGCATATGGTTTTTTTGTTGTTAAGGTTCTCCGTGTAGAAAGTGAGCTTTATGATTAATTGTTTAATGATAGTCTTCGTGTGATGTGGCTTCATCAACACTTGAAGGAAAACGATAGAACATAACTGCAGCGGAGTTAGCTCCTTTCATACTTGCAAGTCTTTCAATTTATCTCATACTCAAGCATCTGGGATAGGATTTCGAGGAAGACTTCTTCTACCTATGACAATAGCGTAGTGAACAAAATGTATATTTATTTATTATGAGGTAGAGAGTCGAGGTCCATAATGTACATGGAACAACGTTTTTTTTTTAATGTAAAGGAAGTTCGGCAATAGCCTACTCTTCCGGACTTGAATTAAATAAAGAAAAGTACAAGAGAAGGGGACTAGTGCCCACGGGACCCCCCAAATCCCACAAAGCAGGGGAAGCTTTTACAGAGCTTAGATGACATTACAAAGAAGGTTAATTACCCTCTCATCACCCTCATGTGGGGCCCACTTGGGTTTAAGCTTGTTATCGATCAAAAGGAGTACTTGATGATGCCTAAAGGGGGGGGATTTTTTACAGTTGGCAATCCTTTTGCCAAGGAGGAACAGCGATTTCTCAATTGACCACTCCTTGGGGGAGTCACCGAAGTTGAAAGCACATCTTTCCCGCCAGATTTTCCATAGAACCTCCCCTCTGATGGCGTTCCAGAGAGTCGCGGAGCAGCCTATCGCTTCTCCCAGCAGGGCTTGCTGCCAGCTAAGACGTTTTTGAAGTCTAATTCTCTTTCCAACCACCTGCCAGAGTCTGTTGGAGTTGGGGCAGGTAAAGAAGATGTGTGAAACATCTTCGATAGACCGGTGGCAGCGTTTGCACCAGGGAGGGATCCCACAAATTTTGCTAGCCTTAAGGTTGGTCCAGATTCCGTGATGAAGAATTTGCCATAAGAGGACAGACTTTTTGATTTCTATGACGGGGTGCCAGATAGCCATGAACTTCATGTTCCACCGAAGCCGCGTCCATGACAGGCACCACTTTTTGTTGAGGTTAACCTGATAGTCGATCGTTTCTTTGATGTTCGGGATTTTTGATAGACTATTCCCATTGTGCCATTTGAGACCAAGCGAGCTCGGCATGTCGTGTCCCATGAGAAGGCCAACTTTGTGTCGGTCCCAGGCGAGAAATCTGCTTTGCAAAGTGTTCCATTCTTCATGCGAAATGTTGATGCTAGGGTCAATATCCTCAAAGTTGATCCAGCGGTTGGTGTCTTGTTTCCAGAGATGTTTCCATTTTTTGAAGCCTTTGTTCCATAGCTTCTTGGCGTTTTGAATGTTCCAAGATTCCACACTCCGGATGCCATGGATCGGGAACCAGATAGAGTCGTTTTGTCTGATACCGGCAGCCCACTTCCAGTCTTCGCTTATTCTTGTGAAGCTTTTGACTTTATTCCAACTCTTCCAAAGGGAGCACACCAGATTAGAGCCTTTCGAGAAGACGGGGATCGGGGAAAACAGCAAGGTCAAGATGTCAAGATTCCTCCAATTTGGGAAACCCATGAGTGCCAACTCATTCTTGTTTCTGAAGATCAGCTTGGCCCACGAGGCCTCCCCGTTGCACCAAGCCTTAGTCATCCATTTGGCCGACAGTTTGTTAGCCATGCACCCAATGTCCAAGATACCAAGTCCCCCACTATCTCTATGGCTGGTGCAGATGGACCATTTGATTTTAGGCACCCCCCTCCTATTGTGGTCGCCCGTCCAAAGGAAGTTTCTACAAATACTATCCAGTTTGGACAGATCTTGCTCTTTCGGTCTCCAACAAGAAAGGAAATAAATGGTAGATGATAAGAGGAACGTGTTGATGACCATAGCACGACCAGCAAGATTGATTTGCATACCTCTCCAATAGTTAAGCTTGTTTTCGAGTTTGGCAAGCACCCAGTTCCACCGCTCTTCCATAGAGACGCCAAACCCCAAGGGAATCCCCAGAAGCCGAAAAATTTGGCCCTACGGGATGATTTTACAGCCATGATCAATGAGAAGGTCGGGCTGTGACCCACCAATAGCTCTAAAGACGGTCTTAGAGTGGTTGATTATGGAACCAGAGGCTTCACAAAAAGTAGCAAGACACTTCCAAAACGTCTCAAGGCTGGTACTATCATTGTGCACAAAAGCGTTCATATCATCGGCAAAAAGTCTCATGGTGATCTGACTGTGGTCATGCGGCAAACGAAGGCCTTTAATGTTACCAGCTTCCACCTGATGCTCCACCAGCCTGCTAAGACCTTCCGTGGCAATGGCAAAGAGAAGGGGAGCCAATGGGCACCCTTGTCTGATAGATCTTCTAAGTTTGATCACCTTTGAAAGATTTCCATTAATGTTAATTTGGGTCGATGCGTTTCCGAGAAGGGTCGCGATCATCTTGGTGAATTTCTGACTACATCCAAGATCCTGTAGCGACTGAAGAATATAGTCCCATTCTAGCCTGTCGTAGGCTTTATCAAAGTCGATCTTGAGGAAAACCACATCTTGTTTAGACTCATTTGCAAATTCAAGACCTTCCCAGATATCTATTATGGTTTCCAGAATTGACCTGCCTTTGATGAAACCTTTTTGGTCCTCGCTTAACCACGCTCTCAAGTGGCAAGAGATTCTGTTGGCAATGACTTTGGCGATGATCTTGTATCCTGTTTGGAGCATTGTAATGGGACGCCAATTCTCTATTCTGTTCTTTTCCCCTTTTTTGTGTACTAGCTTGATAATGCCATTATTGAGGCAAGAAGGAAGCGCGCCAAACTTGAGTGCCTCTTGCCAAACCAAATGGAGAGGGGTGGCAACCACCAACTTGAAGGATTTGAAGAACTCATTAGTGAGCCCGTCGGGGCCCGGGCTTTAACCTGCGGGGAGGGCATCGATGACCTCAATGATTTCGGCTTCAGAGATAGAGGCATGAAGCAGAGAGTGAAGGTTGGGTGGTATCCTGTGGGAGGAAACCCTAGATATGGCCGCCATACAGTCCCTTCTATGGTGGGAGAGGGGGTTTGAGGTCCCCAGGAGTCTCGTGAAGTGCCCTTCAATGATCCCAAAATTATCTTCTTCCGTATTGCATACATTGCCATTTGCGTCTAGCAATAAGGGGATCGAATCTCTGTTGTGTTTCCTTTTGAGGATACGGCACATCTCTTTGGTGGGTTTGTCGGCTTTGCTAGCCCACCACTCCTTGAAGAAAATTTGCAAATTTTTCCTTTGTATCTCTTCCTCATATCTCAGCAGCGTTCTGATTTTTCGAAGTCCTTTCTGGGCTTGAGATTTTCCTTTGTTCACTTCCTCCTCGAGCCGCCAGAGTCTATGATATAGAGCTTCTCTGCGAGCCCGCCGCACAGTCTCTAGCATCTTCCTGGATCTAATCATGATCTGTCGTGACTTATCGACCGCACTTCTCCAACACTTGGCTGGGGACAAGCCAGAGGCAAATGCCTCCATCCACACTTCAAAAATTTCTTGATGGACGGAGGGGAGAGAGAAGGAGGGCACACTGGCATGGAACCACGGAGCCTTACGAGTCTTGGTGGGGGGTTGAAAAGTGATGACGATCGGGTAGTGATCAGAGATGGTGAGGTCGGTGCGTTGCGAGAGGGAAGGGTGGCCCCAATGGTGAGTAAAACTCTGGGAGATGTAGCATCTATCAAGTCTAGCTTTCCTCAGGTCCTCGCCTGCTTGGAGATTTGACCAAGAAAGGCCCTTCGAGTCTTTGAATTCGACCAAATCCAAGTGTAGTTTAGTTTTGTCCCACGTTTCTTTCTCCCGACTGTCGATGACCCTACCCTTGCCCATCCATCTGTCCGTAGGGTCCTCAACCATGTTGAAGTCACCACAGATAAGCACGTTGTGGGGGAGCGAGTCCAAGGAGGCCCAAGTGTTAAGTCTCTCTAACTCCCCATTGGGGGCATACAAAGAAACTAAAGTAAAACAAAAGGGAGCACCGAAAGAAATAGCAATCCATCGATGGCATTCATCTTCAAAGGAGTTCTCGAGCTTTTCAAACCAGAGTTGATTGATACCGATTACCGTTCCGCCGGATCCCCGCTGATGCGTTGTTGAAATCCGAACATGGGTCGAGGAGACATGTCTAAGCCGTTTCTAGAGGTCTTCTCCGTCAATTTTAATCTCTTGGATGCAAATAAAATCTGGGTTTAGGCTAATGTAGCGAAGCCATTGACCAATGATGGTCGCTCTTGAGGGGTCGGTTAGCCCTCTAGCATTTAACGAGATGATGATCATTGTCGTAGTAATCCCTCTTTGCGGGAGGGAGCTTTGTCCTTTCTTTTCTTGGGTTCATCTTTCTTTTTCGCTCGGATCGGATCCCGAGTTAGCAATAGGTTCTTGTGGGGCTTTTCCACGGTAACTCCATAGGTTGTTTTCCTTTGCGGGATGCCTCCTGCTGGGAAGAACTGGACACCGTTTTCAGCTCCGTTTCCGGAATAGTCGATCCGATGATAGAGCTTTCACTATCCATGTTATCTTCGTTGCTGGTAGTAAAGCCGTCTTCTTTGCTTGTAGTGTAACCCTCCTGCAAGGTTTCTTTACTGTCAGGGATCTCCAGGCCTTTGACATCGGTGTCCTCCTCAAGTTGGTTCCCACCTGGGTAGTCAAACTCATTGATTTCCTTTTCCAGATTGCAATACAAGTTGCTGGAGGGGGAAAGAGACTTGTTGTTTCGCTCAGAGGTTGCCCTAGGGCTTCTTTTCCTTCTTCTTCTGACTTCGATGAACCCGTCAGCATCAGCTTCTGGATTACGGGGACCCTTGAATTCCTCTACTTTCGTCGAGTGATTCAATGCTCCATTGCTGTCTTGAGCATTTTTGGGGGCTTCTTGATTTCGCTTGCTTTTTCGTCTCAAAGGGCAATCTTTGATCCTGTGACCTTGTTGGCCACAGCGAAAGCACGCGTTGGGAAGGTTTTTGTAGCTGATGTCTTGCTCCCATACATCCCCTTCGGCCAAGTCCAGTTTGATCTTCGATGGGAGTGGCATACTGAGGTCAGCCTCGACACAGATTTGAGGGTGCCACCGGGCGTTACTGATTTGCTTCTATTTTCTAATTAATTCTTTTAATCACGCCTTTTATTTTAGCATTCAAAATATTATATATGGTTTGTATGAAGAACTCGAAACCCTTATTTTTGCACAAACGGCTTTGGTTTTGAGTTGAAAATAAATAAATTTCTACCCAAACTGAAACAGATAATTGAGGGAGCTGAGAAATTCGTGTTGCATTTAATCATACGAGAATTGAAATCTCCTATTCGGTTACTGAGAAGATTTCCTATTGGTTGCATATGGGAAAATTGCGCTAGTCAGAAGAGAAGTTGATTTGATGAGATGTGAGTGTAATGCTTGGTTGTGTGCAAGTAAAATGACTAGAGTAGCGGGTATCACAAAAATGCTATTGTTGAACTTAAACTCTGAAGCGATCACTGAGATAAGAACATACTCCCTTGGAACCACCACTTTAAAGCCAAAGAGTTTATAACTTCCCTCTTTCCCCTAAACGTGGAGTGTTGAGTTTGGAGCACACTCACAAGCCGAATACTTGTGCACAAGCACCTAATGTTCTTAATTTAGGTACTTTCCTTTGCTTTAGATACGAGTACAATATGTTTAGAAAATTCCACATGTATCTCTTTCTACCCTCCTCTTCACAAACCTCATGACATATCTGGTGAACCCGACGTGAAAGGAGAGGGTGAGTAAAATATCGAGCTAGTGCACTGAAGATTTGAGTTAGCGTCTAGAAATTGAGTGAATCTAGCAAGTCAAACATGGAAGACATTTTAGCTAAGCTCATATGCTTTAAGCAAGAGGATAAGCATCAAAAAGCTATCCAGTCACTTCATGACCGTTTACTCAAGCGATGTGGGTTTTTCAATGGCAAAAATATATCTAGGTTCTGTAAAGAGTATGAACTCGACGCATAATACTTAGGTGTTGGTTTGAGTCCCATGATGGATATGTGATTATGTGAAAACTTTGTCTATGTGTGTGAATAATGTTTACGCAATCAACTCATGCAAATAAACCATACGACATGGTCGCAATACAAAGCGATGCTACTCAAGCAGTTCATGCTAGAGGACATAGACAAAGTGACTCGTAACTCCTTCTTGAGGTGGGTTTATATGCCCAAAGATCAACTGATTCTAGAGATCCAAAGAGAGTTTGATATGTGTATATGTGTATGTGTATATAAAAGATCACATGATTGAGCGTATGATACATAAAGAATTTCATAAACATTAAGAAAATTAATTAGACCAAAGATCTCATACGACTATTGATATTACATGTGATGTAAAAGGGCTGGGATGATGCGAGTAGGGTTAGAAAGCGGACTAGAACTTTTGAGAGCAAGACCTACGTAGGTTAAGGGAAGACCTAAACTAAGTACTTGTATTTACTAGTGTTCATCAACACTTAATGAATGAGACGCTTATACTTTTGCTTTTGATCTCCCGTGTGATCTTACCTTCAGACAAATTATGTCTCAGGAAAAGACTTCATACACCAGCCAGCTATCTATGTGTATGTGTATGTGTATGTGTTGTTGGCCGTTGCAATGAGCTAGTAGGTGGGTGTGACTACCCTAGTCAGGCGATCAAGGCCATGAGCTGATGCTAGTTGCATCATATGGCCTGACCTACATGTTGTCATGTGCTCATAGAGGTCGATAGGCGGGTGGAGTCACTCTAACCGCGTGGTCAAAGCCACAAGCTGACGTTGATTTTGTATGAGGGTGACATTGTGCATTGTGTGCTATGTTGGGGTGTTAGATGGGTGGGCTAAACCTGGCCACGTGGTCAAGCCCACGAGTCGTATCGGATTTTGGCATAGGCCGACATGTGTAGATAAAGAATAAACGAATAAAAGTGAAAAAAAAAATATAAAGGCCAGGCTGGGGTGAAGAACTAAAGCAAAGAAAAGTAAAATAAAAGTAAAAGAAAAATATTGAAAGGTCTGATGGGGGTTTGGACGGTGGGATCTCATTAGGGAAGCCATATGGTAGTTTCAAAAATGGAGTTAGTAAGGGCTAGTATGTGCATATGCTTAGGATGGGCTACTAGATTTGACCAGGTCGAGTTAACAAGAGAGCTAAGAAGTTTTCGATTCACTCATGTGATTTCTAGCTTGAATGCATTACTGTATCTTTATATGTTCTATGTGATGCTTGTGTCTACCTTCTTCTCTTAATTTATGCCAAAATTAATGCACTTTCAAATTTCATGCATCTAGTTGAATTTTATTTCAATTGTGTTTATCTTTCATGAGTACTTGATGCTCATTCGTGTTTTATTGATATCTATGCAGGTTGGCATATCCGGAGGATGCACAGGTTCAAAGGGGATGGATGTGGTCTAGATACAAAAACAAGCCTAGACACAAGAAGTATACATTAAATGAAGATGGCATTCATTCAACATCAAATCAAAATGAAAGGATATCATGTTGATCTCCATCTTAGAAACTAATCTATGTTGGAAGTTACGAGGATTCAGTTCCAAGGCAGTCACCCGTTTTCCATTGCATTCCTCATGTACTTGCATAAACATTAATGAGTATGTGAAAATGAGTTTGTAGTATGCATATGTGTATATATGTGTGTCGTTGCATGTTGTTTATGTTTTTGCAAATCTGAGATGCATGTAGAGGTAGATGTATAGGTATGTGTGTTGCCAAATGAATGAATGTGCTATTGTATGGTATGAATGGGCATATACATGAGTGTGTAATATGAAGTACTCAAGTTTTCTCTATGTTCTTATGTGTGTGATATTATCCTACTATGTTTGATCCTTTATGTGCATATATGTGTGCCATGCTTCCATTGATGTAAGCATGTACTTCAGCATTTTGTCTTTGAGGAGCATAACAATACCAAAAAAATTCGATAGCTCTTTTCAGGAGTTAGATGATCGAGAGATAGCACGAGTACTAGCATTGAGAGAAATAGAAGTGGTGATAACAGCAAGGAATGTGGAGCTTGCCAATGAAAAATCATGGGGTGCCTATTTTCACTCTCTCAAGATGGCATTGAGCTCCAATCTGCCACATATTACCTTGGGCATTTCCTTCTCACGAAACTACTCTTTGACAAGATAAAGAGTATAGTTGAAGAGAGTAAAATGGGAGGGCACCGGCATATTGGTTTAAGTGCAAAGATTGAGATCATATACTTATATGTCGACTCTCAACTATACAAGTTAGTGAGGAGTGCCAATGTATATAATCTGACCTATGCAGGCTTTAACATTGGACATGATGTTACATAAGAAGGATCCTCGCATTTGTATCCTTACTTAAACGAAGCTGTTTTTTTGTACATTATGTTCAAGGAGAAGTTTTGATACATGATGGAATATATCTAAAACGTAATACTTAGAGACGATCTATTTCAAAACGCGAGGGAGTCTATGTGTGGCGATTTTGATAGCTACACATGGTTACAAGTGGGTTGGGTAATCAAGGAGAGACATGCAGAGAGCCCCCCTCTAGCAACACATGTGTGTGTCTATGCATTTGTTTGGGGAATATTTCTAATTACAGATAACGGGGGCGGCTCCCCTTTTTGGGGAGCAAAGATACTTAACGTCGTGTGGAGAGAAGATCTGGGGGTTTCTTTTTGAGGGCAAATCCTATGTTAAGGGGGAAGCTAGGTAACAAAAATAAGAGGGATCTCAAGAAGATATATGGGTACCTTATGCATCATGGGATATCTAGGCGTTCAGAGGAGATTTGAACTCATCTGGTCTTAGGGGAAGTACTGATTTGCACGTTCATGCAAAATATATATAAAACAAGAGCATGAGATTTAGCACACTCAAGCAAAGATCAGAGTGCACATAGCGGATACTTTGGCTATGCAAAGCATTCATTAGAAACATTAATTGATGTTCTTAGTCTGCTTCAAAAGTCAATCATTGTTTGATTCAAAAACAATCATAAATCTTTGCGCAGCAAGAGCACTCTGCTAAAGGCCCTCAAAATCTAAAGTTGTACTTCATTCAGTGTATGTAATCGCACTTGCTACTTTAACATCAGAGGAAACCAAATAAGTGCCCCCCAGATCCTTCCTAGTGGTTTCTATCCTTAGGGTTCAATAGTGTATGCCCCTTTTAAGGTTTCCTCAATCTAAGTTTAGCATTTTTGAAAGTAATCATGGCAAAATAAAGTGCTTTCTCAAATGACTGGCTACCACTACTCTAATTCCGACATCTCAAGTCGTTTGTAGTGTAAATTTGACGCTAATCTAAGCCATCCAGAAACTCTAAGTGACAGAAGGAACATTTAAACTTGTCTCCTATTCTCTTCCGAGCTTCCCTCCTAATGTTGATTTAGTTTAAATATATGAAAGAGAATGCCTAAACTAATTATCTATTGAATGCTCCATTCCATGACACAACCTCGTTTACAATGTAAAGCATAATTGAAAGACATACAATGATGTATTTGGACAGAAGAGGAACCAATTGTTACAACAATGCAACAAAATGGGATTGTCTTGCATGCTTTTTCTACGACTGAAGTGACTCGGGCCTATTCTAGACTTATAACGAAGAGAGGTGATACATGATTGCCTTGTAGATTGAGAGAGTCTTATCTGCATCACTTCCTTCTTCCGCTTCCAATAGTTGCAAATGCATTCTTCCACTCGAGATGTGTGTCCTTTTTAATGTTGATCCTCGTGTTTTGGAGTTGCCATTTCTCAACTGCACCAAACATGCGTCAGCTTTCATCAAGTAAGGGAGAGTGAATCTCCCTGAAAATGGCAACGCACTATAATGTATTTTGCTTTGGGAAAAGCTTTGGAACAGTTTCCTCGCAGTAGAAAATGAAGCTTTGGTGATGCGCATGTTGCTCTACATAGACACAGAACTACACTATACATAGAAACCATGTCTCAAGATTCTTAGGTTTTAAAAATATGGTCAAACGTATAGTCAGTGGTTGACGAAGCCATTAGATTTTCTACTACAGAAGATATACATAAGTAATCAGCATCCGATCGACCTTTCACATGGATACTAACAGTAATAAGAACTCTAGCAATGACTAACTATACCCAAAAGTAGATTGCAAAGTAGAATTGAGCTAGTATTTTATAGAAGGAAAGATAGAGATTAAAGGATTCTGGTACTCTAATCACTGACTTAGCCTGACCCGAACCACCCTACAAACACATAAAGGTATCTCTCATACTCACATAGCAAACCACCTTACAAAAACATAGAGGTATCTCTCATACTCACATTCAGATTTACTCCCAAAATTTATATGAAAGGAGCTTGTATCCTAGTATATGAAGCATATTTCAACGTGCTAGATTCCAGATTCACTTAACCTTTGTTTTCTTGCCATGTAAACCATGTATTATAACGTGGAATTTAGATAAGGAAGCTTATCCACGGGTATGATGGAGACTCAGGCGCTTTTTTTAGAAGTTGTGTGGACTATTTGGGACTATGGGAGATGAAAAAATGTCTAGGGAAGTTGGCTTTGAAGGAATTATGATGGGAAAAGCATTGGGAAACAAATAGTTATCTAAAGATTACTTTGCATGTGTAGAGCACATGGATATGGAAAGGGAATCCATGAATGCGCCACAATCGAGATTCACGGATGTATGGAAGTTGTTGGGCTTGCTACTCAACTCACCAGATATGTGCGCAGCACAAATAATTTATGTATTGGGAATCGGTTCTATCATTTGAAATTGGTTCTGTCATCTTCTACTGAACAGGCCCCTCATCTGATAAATCGAATTCTAATTATTACATTAACTCTTTGTTAATATAAAGCTACAATCTTGATCCTCTATGATACCATCATGTTCTCGAATTCTCATTATGACATTAATTCTCTGTCAATATAAACGTACAATTTTAATCCTCTATGATGCCATCATGTTCTCCATATCTAATCATGCTTAAGTGCTCTTCTGCGTAAAAGAATACATTTCCACTTGAAAAGCGGCACCAAACAATGCTCATGGTAGTTGTCGAATCTCACATGCTGATTTGTGCGCTTTGTTCCCCAATACAAATTAGAGATGAATATCATATAGTACTTATAAACCTTTCGATTTCAGTTCCTTTCATGTCTGCATTTCCAAAAGCCATGCAGTGCGTCTCTTTTGTGGCTTTCTAGTTAAGAATCTCATCATTCAACATTTTTGTGGTGTTTTGCAGTACATGAGCATAGTAATTTGCATCATGTGATAAATCAATATTCCTACATTGTGTGTAGAGTTGTAATGAAGGGTACTCATATTAATGTATTGTTGTATGAATATTTAATTGTGTGAGTATAAGCTATATGCAGTATGTGGCCTTTTTCAGACTATCAAAAGAGGACGGGATCCATTTCTGGATATTGTGTATGCTAAGAATCTTAAAGAAAAGATGTAAATGTAATATTCATGGGTTTATGGGACAAGAGACAGATTACAATTATTTGGTAAAGCCTAGAATAAGAGATGAGTTCTTCATATAAACTTAGAAGGATAGAAAGAGTTTCTTCAGAGCTACAAACTTGTAACTCTTTAAATAAAACAGACATAACTAGAGAAGAAGAAAATAAAACGGCTAAAAGATACTCTACTTCTTGTCATGGGCATGCCCTATGAGCAAGAGACCATATCACAATATTTTTAAGGATGTGAACATTGGGAAAAATCGTTGATGATCATGCGACTAATTTGTTTGTAATACATGACTAACTATGTGAAAAAATAACACCTAGTTTGACAATACTACCTTTGTTATTAGATCACATAGAAAACATCCTTTTGATTACCTCTAAAAAGGGAAATATTTACAAGTCTAAAAACCCATGTTGATCTATGATGCTTGACTAGCTTAAGAGGAAACATTTAGTATGATCTAGCCTAGGGAAGCTAAATTAGCACACTCAAGCAAAGATGACAATGCACATAGCACAACTCTGGCTATGCAAAGCATTCATTAGAAACATTAATTGATAATCTTAGCTTGCTTCAAAAGTCAATCATTATTTGATTCAAAAACAATCATAAATTCCTATGCAGCAAGAGCACTCTGCTAGAGGCCCTCAAAATCTAAAGTTGTACTTTATTTAGTGTATGTAATCACACTCGCTACTTTAACATCAGAGGAAAAAAAACAAGTGCCCCCCAGATCCTTCCTAGTGATTTCTACACTTAGTATTCAATAGTGTATACCTCCTTTTAAAGTTGTCTCAATCTAAGTTTAGCATTTTTGAAAGTAATGATGGCAAGATGAAGTGCCCTCTCAAATAACTGGCTAGCACTACTCTAATTTTGACATCTCAAGTGCTTTGTAGTGCAAATCTGACTCTAATCTAAGCCTTTCATAAACTCGAGAAGGAACATTTAAACTTGTCTCCTATTCTCTTCCGAGTTACCCTCCTAATGTTCCTTTAGTTTAAATATATAAAAGAGAATGCTTAAA
Source organism: Ceratopteris richardii (assembly GCA_020310875.1). Taxonomy (NCBI): domain Eukaryota; kingdom Viridiplantae; phylum Streptophyta; class Polypodiopsida; order Polypodiales; family Pteridaceae; genus Ceratopteris; species Ceratopteris richardii. Next base: position 121,138,369 of record CM035425.1, on the reverse strand, counting down.
CTTATTATCTATTGAATGCCCCATGCCATGATACAACCTCGTTTACAATGTAAAGAATAATTGAGAGATTTACAATGATGTATTTGGATAGAAGAGAAGCTGATTGTTACAACAATGCAACAAAATGGGGTTGTCTTGCATGCTTTTTCTATGACTGAAGTGACTCAGGCCTAGTGTAGACTTATAACAAAGAGAGGTTATGCATGATTGCCTTGTACATTGAGAGAGTCTTATGTGCATCACTTCCTTCTTCAGCTTCCAATAGTTGCAAAATGCACTCTTCCGCTCGAGATGTGTGTCCTTTTTAATGTTGATCCTCGTGTTTTGGAGTTTCCATTCCTCAACTGCACCAAACATGCATCACCTTTCATCAAGTAAGGGAGAGTGAATCTCCCTAAAAATGGCAATGCACTCCAATATATTTTGCTTTGGGAAAAACTTTTGGAACAATGTCCTCGCAGTAGAAAATAATGAGCATGTTGCTCTACATAGACATAGAACTAGACTATAGATAGAGACCATGCCTCCAGATTCTTAGGTTTTACAAATGTGGTCAAACTTATAGTCTCTGGTTGACGAAGCCATTGGACACTTCACACTTTCTACTAAAATTCCACACTCTTCCAATGCTTCTTGCTTCTTGCTCTTCCAATGTTTTTTCCTCAATTTCAATGCTGTTCACCAACTCTTTCAACGCTTTTTGCCAACTCTTCCAATGCTTCTTGCTCAGTTTCCTACGCATCAGTTATGTCTACTAAGATTCAAACTTTTACTCGATAATTTCTATTGATGCCTTGGCACATAGTGGAGAAGCATTCGCCATTTCAAAATGAAGAAGAAAGTTTACCACTTTAAATCATTGATATCTATACTTTGAAATTCTAGCCTTGATTGGCCCACAAAAAATAAGATTTCTCTCTTTTGAATACTCATGTTCATCATAAAAATCGGATATTTACGAGTGCTAGAGAACTTGACTTTCAAAGAAGTTATAGTTTCATGTTCTATAAAGATGATTTTGATTTAGTTACTTTTTGCAAATCCTATTGATGACGAACTTGACTTTCAAAGAAGTTATAGTTTCATGTTCTATAAAGATGATTTTCATTTAGTTACTTTTTGCAAATCCTATTGATGACCTAACTGCTGTTTCTGATTGTGTCTCTTCATCTCTCTCTCATACTCAATTATCTAACCTTTACCCTTAGCCATAGAGCCAAGCATACCAAAAAATAACAACAAATAGTCTCTAAGCTTTTAAACGACTTTTCACATTTTTCAAACTGTATAGAAATCTCATACATAAGTTATAAGGAAACGAATGTTCGAGAACATATTTTGTTGTCCTAGAGTTAGATGATCACAAGGTTTTCAAGACATAGGAGTAAAAAGAGACCACCTATCCTTGTATCCACTTCTCATGGATTTCGTTTCCCTTATGCAATTCTATGAACCTCCTTCTTTGAACCCTAAATAGTAGCTCACCCCAATCGACTTGAGGAAATGTTATTCCCTCCAAATAACAACTATATAGTAATATGAATATATAATATTTTATCAAAAAATTGTGTTGCTAACAAGAAAATAAATAAATGTGGAAGAGGGATCTTCCAAAAACGATTATTAAGTATATAATCCTACAATGGAAGTTCCCAAATAGTGTGCCCTAACTAATTCAACAAGCTATGTAGTTACTATTATTGTATTTCGCTATTAGTATCTGTGAACGTACGTTTTTCCCTCTTTAGAGATTATTTCACCCCATCTTTTACATATGCTCATTACCTTGATTCTCTAATTTTCGTTATATACTCCACATATAATAATATATTATAAAGTTTCCTCCTAATTTTCTTCTTCTTCCTTGTTCTATTTTTGTTTGTTCCTTCTCTTCATTCTAAATCACACAATAGTAAAACTACCAAAAGTAGCTAAGCATTTTGTTGAACATCCTTATCCACTCTATGGTTTTCTCGAAGACAGAGTGTTTGATAATACTCCAAAGTTTACAAGCCACTTCGAGAGAGATATCATTGATTGGTTAGGGACAAAATTATCATGATTAGTTGATAAATTAGTCAATCAAATACTTAATTGAAAGAAGTTAACCTAATTGTAGAAGAAATCGTATGTGCCTATTTGTTCCCCAAACAAAAATACTAGAAAGATTATCTACCTCATGCTAAATTTTTTTATAATAGTTCAAAGATATTAGTAACTAGTTTTAGTCCATTTATGCTTATGAATGAGTTTCATCCTAAAGCCCCTCATAATACCATTCCTAACATATGCCCACTGTGTTCAAGAAAAGATGCCCTCAATGTGTGCTTAGCTCTTGCTTTTAATAGAACCCAAGAGGCCAAGAGGGCCTTGCCAAATCTCAATGTTCACTGAATATTTGCCAAAGTGGTTTTCCAAAAGTGGAGGGGTATGCCAAATATACCACTAGTAGTCAATTTTAATTAAATCCTTCAAATTAGCTTCTGACAACATCGGGGTTACGCAAACATACCATGCCTTAATTCATTTAGTGACTTTTTGCTCACAAGAATATGTTCCTTCCTCCTCACTGAGATGACTTCCGGCCTTTTGTGACCACTTGTAGGATCGTCCATTTGCATTATTAATAATTCCCCTCAACCATACATAATCTTCCCAAATTGATAAATGTACAAAAAAAAGTCCCTCTAAGCATTCACATTAAATTGTGCATTACCTTCCTTGCTAGAACTTGTCTGCTTACCAAAAGTAGAGCCATTTCTATTTAGTGTTTCTACTCCAAGATTAAAGTTTGCCTCCCTCCTAATTTCATCTATTCCAATTGAATCGTTCTCATAACTAAATCCATATTATGCATGGATCTATGAGCATAGGAGCCTCTATATGAAGTAGTTTTATCGATGGACATGAGGTGACATTCACCATAGCTTGTCCCTACACCATTGTCGCTTTGAGCATCCTTTTCCACTTCCTGAGGGTCACGAGTAGAACGTGGGTAAGACATAGGTAGAGGAAGAGCTTCATCTTTGCTAAGGAAAGACTCATCTTCTTTCCTTCAACACCCATTGTTGCCATCCATTATTGCCATTATTGTTGGTATACACATGCCAATCTTGATTACGAAAAGAGTTCAAAGGTCCATTGAGCTTCAGAATTATCTATGGCTACCAAATATGATGCCCATCTACTGAGGAGAGAGAGAGATGCTCTCCCAGAGGTTGGAGCAGGTCATCGGGATCAATGGTTGGAACAAAACTAGTCAAGCTCCGGATATGGAACATCTTGAGAGGAGCTACCTTTAGTATTGATGGGAAATGATGAATCTGAATAGGAACCATTCCCTTACAAAAGGCCATCGAAATCGAGTGATGAGCCCACTTGATGGAGCAAGCGTGCATGAAGGATTCTCACTAGTAATCAGTCTGCACACACACTGCTGGACGTATGAGCTTGGGCGCTTGAGGATGGGGGGAGCTGAGGGGCTCCTAGTTGGGGGGGGGGGGGGGTGGGGGGCTATGGGGTGGCATGGATTCTATGGCTTATGACTAAGGCAGCGACCAAGGCATAGCTTGTCATCCAATCCACCAAACTCACCGTTCGCGTCGTTGGCTTCACGGGAGGGAGGACTTCAACAATCATCACGGGAGGTCACCCATCCCAATACTGTTCCAGCCAGAGCTCCCTTAACTGTGGCAATCTCCTACCACTAAGCTACACTCTTGTGGTGTCTTAAGAAAGGGAGAGACTATGGTTCACATTACCTTGAACATGTTTGGGTCCCTCAAAGCTTCATTCTTTGTTTCAAGGCCTATTTTTGAAGCATTTTTTGCGTGTCTTTTGAAGACCTTTTGGAGTGCTTTCACACATAGATCTCTTCACAAAGGTCCAAGAACATCAAGAAGAGTGTTGTTTGTACTTCTCTGACAATAAATAGCAACCTTTCGGGCTGTGTTTTCAGCCATAATCATAAAACTACAGGTTTCTAGAAAGGTTTTCAGTTTTGGTGGGAGCATTCGCTAGAAATTTATGTAGTTTTTTAAGCCTAAAACATCAGAGTTGATAGACACTTGGAAGTGTTGTTGGCTAGTTTTTCGACTGTGCATTCAACCATTTTAATGTCATTTTACTACATATATTACATACACACCAAGTACGCTTCTATGGATACTACTTATGTATGTCCATGTCATCATTGATATAGTGGTTATGTTTTTTGCATAAAGCCTTTTACGTTTGATAAAGAGGGTCGTGGTGAGGTTTTCTTAATAGGGAGACACCTAGATGTCGGGGTCTCTTGACTGATGCAGGTGGAAGAATTACCCAGCCTCGCCATAGGAGATGCATGATAGTTGTTCATAGGTGCTCGATAAGCCTAGTTGGCTTCTATTGGGTAATTGATTATATGTAGTGGAGTTAGTGATTCACTATGCAGATAAACATGTTAGTACTTGCAGTTTTATGATATTTTGACACTCTTCATATGCTCATTTTGTAGAGGATACTCTAGCAAAATGTTTCCAGATTTTTGGTTTAGTCAACTATATAGTGGTCCATTTACTCCTTGATACACTTATTCATTGGTGGTTGGACTCTTCTAGCTCCATTACCATTCCATTTAGTTATCTATTATCATGGCATCAGAGGTCTCAAGCACATCTGGTGGATTTGGGTCTAGTGCTAGTGTTCCAAGGAGTAGCTATAACTTGCAAGGCAAGGACCTTTTTGAGATAATGTTTACTTCATAGTTTTAGACTATGAAAGTGCAGAGGAGCTTTGCAAGAAGTTATGCAATACAAATGAAAGAGAGACAGCATCAAATAAAGTGTATCGGATCAAAAAGTTATATGACCTTCGTATGAAGGACATAGATAGTCTTGGTGCTCATATACATGAGTTTTATGCTATATTCTCCTAGTTACAGGCTCAAAAAATGGATATGGATAATGAAATGAAAGCAGTATTGTTGTTATGCACCTTGCCATCATCATGGGATATGTTTTACACAGCTATTAGCAATAGTGCACCTGGTGGTAAACTCATCTATGATGACATATGTGGAGCACTCTTGAGTAAGGAGATTCGTAGAAAATCTATGGTTGGCACTCAAAGTGGAGATGCATATAATGTTTTTGTGATTCTTACCAAGAAGAGAATCAACAATGTCAGAGGAGCAAGAACAAGGAAAAGAATGCTCAAGAGAATAAGAGTAGAAGTAAATCAAGGAAGAGGGATATCGAATGCCATTATTGTCATAAAAAAGGACACATGAAGAAATATTGTTATGCATTAAGGAATGTTAAAGGTAAAGGATAGAATGCTGATGGGCATGTTAAACCTTTACCTGCACCATCTACTTCGACTGTGAAGATTTAAGAAACCCACACATGGCTACTAGATTTTGGTGCTTCTTTCCATGTGACACCACACAGATAATAATTCTCTAATTATGCGACAAAGTCTCTTGGTATTGTGAGACTTGATGAATCCTACTAGTGTGATGTTGTGGGGATTGGAGATGTGGTTGTGCAGTTCGTTGATGGTTCAAAATTTATTGTGCATAATGTATGCCATGTACTCAGTTATCACATAGTCTGATGTCAATTGGTCAACTTGATGACCTTGGTTACAAGGTGATCTTCTATGCTCAATGCTTTCACATATCAAAGGGAAATATGGTTATTGCCAAAGGAAGCAAAGTGTTGGAGTTAGACGTCTGCGGAAGCACGCGAACAGCACAAGGAAGAAGAAGAAGCTTGGAGCACAACACACAAGACTGAATGTATTACTAGAGAATGTACAAAGATAAGTAGCCCATTAGGGCAATAGGTGTATATACAAGCCGGGGGAAAAAAACCTCCTAAAGAGGGAAAAAAGTGCCCCGGCGGTCCTAGAGTGTTCACACACATCACTACCTAAATATATCAACAAATCTCCTCTAGGAGTGATGCGGTGAACAAGGAGCTTGCACTCATGTATAAGGAAGTGCCGAGCTATGTGGAAATCACTCCACAAAAGGAAGTAAGCCCAAAGCTTTGCGGAAAGCTTCAAACTTCTCCCTAGGCAGAGCCTTCGTGAAAAGGTCCGCAATGTTCTCCTGCGTGGGCACATATGCCAAGCTGATCTCCCCAGCAGAGAACCTCTCCCTGACATAGTGATAATGCACCTCAATGTGCTTAGTGCGAGCATGGAACACAGGGTTCCTCGCAACTGCCAATGCGCTCTGACTGTCAGTGAAGATGGTGGTGGCAAAAGACTGGCCAACACCCAAATAAGCCATAAGGCGTCTGAGCCACACACACTCAACATTCGCTGTGAAAGCTGCCCTATACTCAGCCTCACAACTGGAAGTGGCCACAGTAGGCTGCTTCTTGCTCAACCAAGATATACATGAGCTACCAAGCATGAAGCAAAAACCACTGGTGGACACACGAGTGTCATAGCAACCAGCCCAATCTGAGTCAGAAAAAGCATGCAAATCTGGCGGTAGTGATCCCCCCTTGGGATAAAACAACCCAAGTAGCCGAGTACCACTCAAGTAGCGAAAGATGCGCTTAACCGCTTTCCAATGCGTGACTCCTGGGCAATGCATAAACCTGCTCATCTGTGAGACAGCAAACTGAATATCTGGCCGAGTAATGCATAAGTAAATCAAGCATCCAATAGCTTGCTGATAGAGAACAGCATCAAATGCATCTCCAGCATCATGAAGACTCAATCGTAAACCTGTCTCCATAGGAGTGGCAATAGGCTTACAGTCTTCAAGGCCAAAACGCTGCAATAATGTGTCAATATATTTCCTTTGACACAAAGCCATTCCACCATCAACTTGCATAAACTGAATGCCCAAATAGTGATGCAAATTCCCCAAATCAGACATCTCAAATGAGGCATGCAAATCAGCCTTGAAATCAGCAATATGCTTCTCAAGAGGACCAGTGAGCAGCATGTCGTCTACATAGACAACAATGATCAAAAGCACATCATTAGCACGCTTAACATATAAGGTGCTTTCAGTTCGACTGTTCTCAAAACCATGTGCAATCAGATAGGCATGTATTTTCTCATACCAAGCACGTGGTGCTTGCTTTAAACCATATAACGCCTTCTTTAACCTGCACACCTGGTTTTCATGCCCTTTCTGCACAAAGCCACGGGGCTGAAAAACATACACTTCTTCATGCAAGTCACCATTTAGAAATGCTCTTTTTAATGTCCAACTGATGTACATTCCAACCATGATGGGCTGCAAGTGCACAAATGCTCCGAACAGTAGTCATACGGCATGTAGGTGCAAAGGTCTCATCAAAATCAATGCCTCTTTCCTGCGCATAACCCTTTGCAACAAGCCTAGCCTTATACCTGTCAACTGTACCATCAAGTTTACGCTTCAGCTTGTATACCCACTTAGTGCCAATGGCCTTCTTGCCAGGAGGCAAGTCACATAAAGACCATGTACCATTCTTCATTATAGCATCATATTCAGATTGCATAGTAGCCATCCAATTTTCTGAATTTTGTGCTTCATCAAAAGAAACAGGATCATTCTCATCACAGAGACTAGATGCAGCCATAGCATAGCAATCTGATGCAAAGGAGGTACTATGAGAGCCTGAACGAGTACGATATGACAAAGGTGCATCTAATTTGCTGTCACGCAAAGTCTGCACCAGCCATTTTGGCATAGTTTTTGCCTGTTCAATATCAGCTCTCTCATCAACAAGTGCATCATGTAAATCTCCATCAGAAATGGAATGATCTGCATCATCATATGAAACGTGCAAAGGCTGAGAAGTTGCCTCATTAGGACCAGCGCTAGCCTGTCCACCTGTAAAAAGAGGCATCAAAGTATCATACATGTCTTTGGAGCTAACAGATGTCTCCTTAGTACATGAAAGCAATGGCTGAATAGCATCTTCCACAAAGACAACATCACGGCTAACCAGAATGCGTTTAGTATGTGGATGATATAGACGATAGCCTTTACTTTCAGAACTGTACCCAACAAAAATACATTTTACTGCCTTATCATCCAATTTTCTACGATGTTGTTCAGGCACTAATGCATATGCCAAACAACCAAAAACACGCAGATGAGCAACAGATGGCTTGCGGTCATGCCAAGCCTCATATGGAGTGATAGACTGCAACGCTTTGGTGGGACACCTGTTCAGTACATATGTTGCACACATGACAGCCTCAAGCCAGAAACTATGTGGTAAAGCCTGACTTTTGACCATGCACCTCGCCATCTCCATGAGTGACCTATTCTTTCGTTCAGCAACTCCATTCTGTTGAGGTGTATACGGCACTGTACACTAGTGTTTTATCCCACGTTCAGCCAGAAATGCATTAAAATATGAAGACATATATTCCCCCCCTCGATCAGAACGGAGGGTGCCCATTTTACATGCTGACAGATTTTCAGCCAAAACCAAAAACTGTTTGAAGCACATGAACACTTCGGACTTTGCTTTGAGTGGATATACCCATGCATGCCTAGAAAAATCATCAATGAAAGTCACGAAGTAAAGGTAATTTCCAAAAGAGGGTGTCTGCATAGGACCACAGACATCACTATGTACAAGCTGCAATTTCTACATAGCCCGAACTGAACCAGCTTTTGGAAAGGAAGAACGCTGCATTTTGCCCAAAGTACAGCCTTCACAAACATGTTTTCCAAGTGCCTCAAGTTTGGGCAAAGAGGACACCATTTCAGATTTCTGGAGGCGTAACAAACTAGCAAAATTCAGATGACCAAAGCGTGCATGCCAAAGCTTTGCATCTGACATAGCCTGAGAATCATGAACTGCACATGCCGAATCATTCACAGATCTTTCATAGTCTATGAGCTTATACAGCCCACGACATAAAATGCCAGAAGCAATAATCACATCGCCATTTGAGAGATCATGGACTGTACACCTGTCATCAACGAATTTCACAACCAAGCCAATCTTGGCTAATGCAGAAACTGATAACAGGTTCTTTTTGATCCCTGGCACAAATAAAGCATCTGACAAAGTGAAAGAACTACCATCAGCAGTAGTCAAAATGATCTTACCAACTCCCATAACAAGATAAGAGGAGTTATTGGTGCATGTGACAGTATTCCCTGTAGGGGCAGGCTCGAGTGAAGAGAAGAAACTGCGCTGCGAGGTAATATGTTTGGTCGCCCCACTATCAAAGTACCAAACATCTGAGTCTACTGCAGACATGCACTGATCATGAGAAGATGGGTCAAAACTGCAGACAGTAGTAAACGCCCATTCTTCTTCCTGCACAAGATTTGCAGACTCTGTTTTTGGTGTAGAGGCCTCTGCAACAACCATTCCAGCCTCTTTCTTCTTTGCCTCTTTAGCAGCCAGTTTTGGACAGTTCTTTATAATATGATCATTTCCTTTACAGTACTTGCAGAACAATTTCTGCTTTTCTGATTTCTTCTCATCTTTATCCTGGTTCTTCGATTGTGCAGCATTTGCAGATTTCTGCTTACTAGTAGAAGAGCTCCATTTTCCTTTGCCCTTCTGACTAGCCAGGAAAGCTTGATCTGCAACACGCCTAATGGACCTGTTCTGCCTGGACTGATCTTCCTACAACAGAACAGAGACTAATTCCTCAAATGACAAGGCATTCGGATTGCCTTTCATCATCAATCGAAGAGTAGAGGCAAAACTCTGATATGAATCAGGAAGGCCATTCAAAACGGTCTGCACAAGTGAGCTATCTAGTATAACCTCATCAGTAGAAATCAATTGTTCCTTCAGGTCTTTGATCTTTGTAAGAAAACTGTCCATCGAATCACCTTCATTCATGTGCTCACTCTCCAACTGTTTTCGAAGGTAAGCAACACGAGCCTCATTCCTAGCCTGGTACAAAGTGGTAAGTGTATCCCAAGCATCCTTTGCTGTTTTGCAAGAGCGAATGTGAGGAATAATGGCACGTTTGACAGACAAAGCTATCAATGCATGTGCCTGGGCATCTCTGCCATCCCAACGAATCTGCTCTGCAGTAGGTGCAACAGACACAGCAGCACGAACAGGAATCTGCGGAATATCATCTTTGACACCATCTTCATCAGCTCCAACACCTGTGTATTTGCAGTACCTGTCGTTACAGGTGTAACAGGACGTCTTTCAACACCCTGCACAATGTTCCACAATCCTTTTGCACCCAGTACATGTCGCATCAGATAAGCCCATAATGGGTAGTTGGTACCATCCAACTTATCCTCAACAGCCAACATACGGAATACATCACTGCTTTCAGCCATGGCCGGTGACTAAAATACCTTGATGCAGAAAATTGACTGTATCTCAAAAAGTTGAACAGAACTGCCGAGAGGAGTTCTGCTAGACCTGTAGCAGACTTCGAGACGCTTAAACTGGCAAACAGAAACTGGTATATACCTTTGGCACAAAAGGACGAAATAGCCTGCACAAGCACTGCGATAGTGCGTTCGGAGGCCGAAACGAGCTCAGATCACGATTTCGGCACCACAAAACGAAGCTGTTTTGATCTCGAAAACACCCTGAGTATGCTCACCAAATTTTCTGCGAATCTGAGACTGCAAACGGAGGAGTGTCAACGGCACCCTAGAAGAAGCAACGACCTGCTCTGATACCAATTGTTGGAGTTAGACGTCTGCGGAAGCACGCGAACAGCACAAGGAAGAAGAAGAAGCTTGGAGCACAACACACGAGACTGAATGTATTACTAGAGAATGTACAAAGATAAGTAGCCCATTAGGGCAATAGGCGTATATACAAGCCGGGGGAAAAAAACCTCCTAAAGAGGGAAAAAAGTGCCCCGACGGTCCTAGAGTGTTCACACACATCACTACCTAAATATATCAACACAAAGTTTGCTCACTTTATCCTTTATTTGTATCACAGAAAGAACACTGCTATTACTAAATAGCCTATGGCTTGTATTTGGCATGGTTGTTTGGACCATATATCTCATAGTGGAATGGAAAATCTTTTTGGTTCTAGCTACTTAATTGTGTTATCTTTCTCTAATTTTTCATTTTGTGAGAATTGTCAATATGGAAAGCAAACCAATAATGTGCATAGAATGCACATTGACTCTTCAATTCAGCCTTTAGAGCTTGTTCATATAGATGTTTGTGGTCTTGTGCCCACTAGAGGTGGTTCTCTTTACTTCGTCACTTTCATAGATGATGCTACTAGAAAAGTTTGGGTATATCCTATCAAATCTAAGGATGAGGTATTCCCTAGTTTCAAAAAATGCTTTCTTCAATAGAGACTGAAAAAGAACTAAGATTAAGGCTTTACATTCATATAATGGGGGTGAGTATACCTCATAAATTCAGCCTTCTATCTCAGTCAAACATATATCCAAGAATCTTTGACGAAAGTTGGACCATAAGTCAAAGAAATGCATTTTTCTTCGATATGGTCGAGAAGGACAATTTGGATATCGCTTATGGGATCCTAAAACAGAGTAAGTGATTAGAAGTAGTGATGTCATTTTCAATGAGTCTAAGATGCATAAGTAGCCCATTAAGGAGGTTGAAGTGAGAAGAGTGGCGTTTGAGGATACTAATCCTCTAGTTAGCATGCATAAAAATGTTGCACATAGGGATGTTCAAGAGAATGTCCATTCAAATCAGTCTGCACATGTTCCTATTCAGCAATCATTGAGACGCTCTGCACGTGTTTCACATCCACATGATAGATATGTTATAGGTTTAGATTTTGTTATGCTAAAATATGTGCGTGAGCTTTCTTGCTACAAAGAGGCTATGCAGACAATGGAGCATGTCAACTGGGAGCGTGCGTGAAGAGTGTGTTGGATTCCATTCACGAGAATGGTACTTGGGATTTAGTACCTTTGCCATAAGGTAGGAAACCTTTACCATCTAAATGTGTATATAAGTGGAAATTCACATCATATAGTGCTTCTCCAAAATATAAAGCATGACTTGTTGCAAAGGGTTTTAAGCAAAAACATGGTGTTGATTTCAAGGAAATCTTCTCTCTAGTGGTCAAGATGACTACCCTACACATGTTGCTTGGATTTGCTGCAATGGAGGACTTAGAGATAGTCCAAATGGATGTGAAAAGTGCTTTCTTGCATGGAGATCTTACAGATGAGATGTATATGGAACAGCTGGAGGGTTATATAGTTCCTGGTAAGGAAATTCTAGTTTCTAAGCTCAAGAAGAGCTTGTATGGACTTCAATAGTCCCCTAGACAATGGTACCAAAATTTTGATGCTTTTATGAAGTCTCAAGGGTATTCTCAAAGTAATGGGAATCATTGTCTCTACACAAACAGATGCTTAGATGGCACCTTGATATGCTTTATACTTGTCATGATCCGTGACGTTTGGCCCTTCTTGGATTCTGGCCTGATATGCTTTAAGCATCATGTCTATGTCTTCAGGAGTGGGATCAGCTAATACTGATCCTGCTTGGGGTGGTGGGTGGGTTACGTGGGGTGTCTTAGAGGGTGGAGGGATGGAGGGTGATGGGGATGGTAGCGGTGGGAATGTGTGAGAGTGCGGTTGAGATGTGATCTCTATGATTTTAGCCTTGGTTTCTCGTAGACTTTCCTCAAGTTCACTCATCTTCTTTGCCCATTGCCTTTTCATGCGTTCGCGGCTATCTCTCCAAGCTCTTGATCTCTTTTTATTTTGGCTCTCAGTATCGCTAACGTCTGGGCTCTTTTCCTTGCCTACCCCTTGGTTTTGCTGCACTCCTTGAGCTCTCGTGACTACCTGTACGGGTGCAGTGGAAGTGACACTTCCGCTGGAATCTACCACTAACCCAATAACATTGATAGGCGTGATTTTTGGCATATTATTGGGGTTCTTTGGGCAATCTCGTAAGAGATGCTCTTTTCCACAATCTTGGCAAAAGCCTTGGATTGTCACTGACTGGTTTTGTTTAGGTGGAGGTAAGGGGCAATCACGAATGAGGTAATCTCCTTGGCATCTGTAGCACGGTCCTCTTGGGAATGGAGGTCTTACCTGCCTAGGTTGAGGCCTAGGGTTGGGGTTTGCATACATGACGTTTGTATAATCTGACTCCCAACTAGGTTCATTTGGCTCTTTGTTGTAATAGGACTCACCATGTTCTGGAGACTGCATGTAGTACGCGTGGGGACTATCAACATGTGTAGAATCAAAGCTATGGTCACTCGGGTCACTTTCAGAAAGCAAGGGTGTTACAGGGACTATAGCTCTATTCAGGTTTTCTTCTGCAATAGCATACTTTACCGGAATCACATTAGCTGGGGCAGGGGGTTGTTGAGCTAACACTGGCTGAGGCCTTTGTTGGTTTTGGTAGGGTTGCTGATACGGCTGTTGTGGCCTGCCATATGGTTGTGGAGGGTACGGGTTCTGGTATCTTCCTTGCTGCGGGTATGGCTGAGGGTAGGGTTGCCTAACTGCCTGCTTGTATGGGCAATCTTGTGCGGTGTGATTGGTGTATCTCCGTTCTATGGTGTAGTACTGGCTACTAGGATTAACTTGGGGTTGAGCCATAATGGGACATACGTTCGCCATGTGGTCGCCACCACAAGTATAGCACCTTTTCACAGGGGCAAACCTAGGAATTTGTTTACTAGAGACGCCTAATTTTTGAGCTACTTTTTCCGCACGTTCCTCGATTGATGTGGATTGCGTGGAAGAGATGTTAGAGGCACTATCCGAATCTTTGTATATCTTGGAAAGCTCTAACTCCTCCCCTAGGTTGTCCTCAATGTCAATACACATGCGTACACACTCTTCTATGGTCCTAGGGTCCTTCAAGTACACATAAGATCTCAATTTAGTACTTAGCAATCCATCCAGGAATAAAGCCACTTGCTTGGCTGGTGTGGGTAGCTCCAAGACGGGGCATCTTTCTAAGTATTGCCTAAATCTTCTTCCTGCAAGTCTCACGGTTTCTTGAGGGGTCTGCTTGAAGCTGTGAATCAGCGAGGAGGTATTATGCCTTATGCCACTCTTAGAGAATTCAATAATGAAAGCCTCTAAGAGTTGGTCTATGCTCCTGAACTGCCTCTCATTTAGTGGTTGAAACCATGTCAGGGCAGTGTTCCTAAGGGTCAGACCAAAGGCATTGTACTGTGTGAATAGATCCTCCACTTGTTCAGCTCTTAGGACTTGCCTAAACTCAGCCACATGATCGTATGGATCTCCAGTGCCATCGAAGTAGTTCTTCATGGACTTGACTAGCTGAGTCGGTCTCAAGGTTCTTGTGTGCTCTCTAGGTCGTGGTAGAGGGAACTCGTCCGCATTTCTTTGATTCCTGTGAGCTCTAAGCATCTCAGGTTCTACTCTATTTGTTTCCGTCCTCGTTCTCTCTCTTCCCACTGGGTTGGCAAAGCTTACTTCTAGTCTATCTCTACTTCTGTCTCTTTGCATTCCATGAGCTTGAGATGTTCCAGCTCCAGGGTGACCATAGGATACATTCGATCTTGGTTGGGGGAAAACAAATTCACCCTTCCAAGTGTAAGCATGCCTATCATTTTCTGTCACCACAAAGATCCTCTCCGAAGAGTGATCTAGGTAGGTCACTCTGCCTGGGCTATCAGGATCCTTAAACTCATAGATCATGATTGTTCCTATATCAGTTGGTTGATTAGGTTTTGTACCTCCAAAAGGCTTCGTCAGTTTCTCGATTGAGAAGCAAATCTATGCACTTGTTGTCTTGGGGAACCCAATCAGGTGTGATAATCCTAATGAGAACAGATTTGCCTCGGGGGGTTCTAGGTTCTACGCCCCTATTTCCTTGTTCCAAGTCACCTAAGCCCGCTTCTGAGATTACATTCCCAAATTCATCTGTCCTGTCTGGGTGACTAGTGACTACGTATATGGTTCCTTCTTTATCCACGTAAGCTCCGTTTTCGAACATGACAGCTGGGTGCTCTAGTCCAATGGATTGATCAGGATTCTTAATCTGTACCACAGATCTTCCTAGGCCGTCCTCATAGATGCTAGCACCTAATCGGTTGGTCCTAAGGTATTCCAACTGTGTTTTGTAAGGGCCTTCTACCCTGTACAAGTAAGGCACTCCTGAACTTTCTGTAGGTCTGTCCATGCCTTGAGACATCTCTGATTCACTAGTCTCAGAGCTAGGGTAGTACGAGTGGTGGCTCAACTGCTGGGCCCAAGACCTAGCAGTGTGATTGACACTAGCCTCTGAAGACCTAAGGCTTTGTCTCTCCCTTACTAGATGTCGTCCTGATCTAAGGTTCATATGCCTATCTAAGTAGCCCAATTCTTTGCCCAGAGTACAACCTCGTTGCTAGTTACTTTACATTAATTGCTTAGTTCTTTTTAGTTACTTTATCGTGTTTAAGGTCTTGTCTGATATCACGTCGTCACGAATATTTGAATGTTGTTTCGCACTTACAGTTGATCGTTCCACGTTAAGTTCTTTCCCTTTAAAATTCTCGACAGTACAAGGATTATGCCCTTAGCTTGAGCTTGAAAATTTAGGTATGCTTCAACTTGATAGTTGCCTATCGTCGCCCTGACTTACTCCTACTTCTAATCGTTCTTAGCCTAAGCTAGGAATTGACGAAGAGGAGTTGAGAGTATTCCGACCTTTCTTGCTGATCCTTGCTCTTTAGTGCTCGAGAAGTTGATTCTCAAGCTTGTGCAAAACCCTTGCTTGGATGCTCTCAATTGCTTCTGAATAGACCTGCATCAGTCCCAAGATTAGCTCCAAGTTGACCTTTCAATTGACAAACAATTTATTTCAGACACTTTTTTAATGACCCTTGTTCCCCCTTTTGTATTGCTAGAAATTTCCTCTAGAGCTCCCTTGGTGTTCCTACCCCTCAGTGTGCCAACTTCCAAATATGCCACGAGCTTTCCGACAAGCCCTAGAGCTCAAAAAATGGATTTCGTATGAAAAAGTTATGACCGTTCAGGGTTTAGGGGGTTAACTAGACAAACAGAACCTTTCAGGGGTTTTAATGCATTTTTCTAAGTATTTGAGAGTGCAAATATGCCCAAAATTTAGCCTAAATTTCCAAAAATTTATCCCTTAATTTTTGCCGAAAATGTCTGTCTGTCGCGATAGACGGTGTCTGTCGCGATAGACACAAACTATCGTGGGGGCTGTCTGTCGCGATAGACGGTGTCTGTCGCGATAGACACAAACTATCGTGGGGGCTGTCTGTCGCGATAGACGGTGTCTGTCGTGATAGACGCTGTCTATCATGGAATTTTGGTCTGTCGCGATAGACGGTGTCTGTCGCGATAGACGGGGTCTATCGTGGATTTCTGTCTGTCGCGATAGACGGTGTCTGTCGCGATAGACGGGGTCTATCGTGGATTTCTGTCTATCACGATAGACGGTGTCTGTCGCGATAGACGCTGTCTGTCGTCTGTCGTGATTTGGTCTGTCGCGATAGACGGTGTCTGTCGCGATAGACGCTGTCTGTCGTCTGTCGTGATTTGGTCTGTCGCGATAGACGGTGTCTGTCGCGATAGACGCTGTTTGTCGTCTGTCGTGATTTGGTCTGTCGCGATAGACGGTGTCTGTCGCGATAGACGCTGTCTGTCGTCGAATTTTGGTCTGTCGCGATAGACGGTGTCTGTCGCGATAGACGGGGTCTATCGTGGGTCTCTGTCTGTCGCGATAGACGGTGTCTGTCGCGATAGACAGTGTCTGTCGCGATAGACGGTGTCTGTCACGATAGACTGAAAAAACGCAAATTTTTGAGAAACTTCTAGTGATTTAGAGTGCCCTAATGGTGTAGGTTACCGTGACGATAAACAGATAGCATGCAAGCTCTCTCTCGCTCTCTCTCACAATGAAATGAGGGAAATGAGGTGGGGGGTGTAATATGACCAAAAAACTGAAATTTTTTGTGGAGATGGAGATGGAGGTGGGAGATGGTGGAGATGATGATGGTGATGATGGTGATGCGAAAGTAAGGAAAAAATGATGAAAAATTAAGAGAAAGAAGGATATTACCTATAACTCCAATGTCTCAACTCGACGTCTTACCATCACACGCTCGTCCTCGAAGCTCTCTCCCCGGCAATGGCGCGAAATTTGGTGTCACTCTAGCACAATGGTGAGTACCAACGTGAGAAGATTCACCTCATAATTGTCAATCCGTGGAGACGTGAGGACTAGTATGAAGACTATGAGCAAGTGAGGGCACAAATGCGTGAGTGAGAAGCACACAAGCATGCACACACATACACACACACGCGCACACAAGGCAAGAACAAGGAGAGGAACAATGGAGTTCTTTGCATTAATCAAAAGGTCTCTTACATAAGCTCAATTCACAAACAATCTAACCCCCAAAATGAGCTCTCTAGCTCTTTTTATAGTTTTCTAACTAGCTTTGGTCTTGTCCAGACCTAGTGTCCGGCCTAGTTAAAAAATAGGTTCTAGAGTCTATTTGAGGGCTCAAACAGAGTCTAAAAATTATGAAAATTGAGATGTCGCTAGTTCTAATACTCCTCAAGCTCGAGGACTCCTCGGCTTGCACAAAATGGAGTCTATTCTACCAAAAACGGGATTTACAATGTTTGTGTAGTGATTAAAATCACTTGAGTTGTAAATAGTCCATGGAAAAAAATGATTTGGCCTTGTTGCCGTATTGTGCATGACTCCTCTGTTGCTTTGTATGCCAACACTATGCAACATTGCATGTTCTAAATGCAATATGGTGCAAAAAGAGAGCAACGTGATGCATATAAATTGACAAGAGACTTATCTAGAGGTTCAAAAAGTAATTTGTAGGTGTGTGTAGGTGCTGAAGATGATTCACACTCCTTTGGAATAGCTTTTGAAGTTTCTCCCAATGTGTTGTGCTTCAAAACAATGATCGAAAGAGGATCGTTGACAATGAAAAATCAAACTCCAAGCTCGGAAGAGGATTGGAACTTGTATTTGCTGCAAGATTTCAATGTTGGGAATGTGGATAGAAGGATGATAGCTATTTAAAAGTTTTCCATGATGAGCCCTTGTATTCTGGTCCAATAGAGCATGCTCCTCATCCGAAACTTCTACTAAGTCTGCAATAAAACCTTTGTGGTAAATATCCTTGTTCATCATGTGCTTGTACAAGCTTAGATCTTCTATGCAGCACATGTGATAGATGTGAGGTATGCAGTACAACCTCAGCTCCAATGTCATGTGCATATGATAGATGTGAGGTATGCAAATGTGATGGATGTGAGAGTAAACCTCGACTTGCAAACGTGAAGGAGCATACCAGTGATAGACTTATCCCACATACACTATCCAAAAGCGTGAGGACTATATCTATGGTGGGTAAGTCGCTAAATGCAAAGAAAAAAACAAGAAACAAAATCTACTTCTCTCTCTCCTTTGAGCATGAGCTGCTCTGAGTGGGGGCATAGGGAAAATCTCTCCATGGACATTCTGAGGAGGTGTAGAATCGAATATGATTAGATGCATGATGTCGGCCGATCGTGAGGTGGCACCTCTGCCCAAGAAAGGGGTCACACCAACCTCCTTTATGTTGTTTGCCTCCAATCGCTATAGAGAACGTGATGACAATCCCAAAAAAAACTTCCAAAAAACGGTGATGAACACAAACACACATGAAAAATGATGAAAAGATCCTGCTCTCATACCAATTGTGAGAAAGGCTTGATTGTTGTGTGTGTGACAAACCTCCTATCTATATATACCCTCTTGTACTCTACAAATAGAAATTATCTAGAATAGTATAGTGTGAACATGTGGCCATCATGCAACACTTATTGCCACTACTACCTAGTACCTTAGGGTATTCCCCAATCTTGGGACCTTGGCTAGCTTGCCCTTGTCCTTCACACACATGGACTCGTCCTATGGATCAATATTATGATCCTGATGGATCAATGTTTGACATTGGAGCTTGCTTAACACCATATAATGCTCTCTTAAGTCTAAAAATCTTATATTTTGAATTAGGTACCTCAAAATGAGGTGGTTGAGATACATTTACCTCCTCATTGAGGTATCCATTCAGATTGTTGATCTTATATTTATTTGGAATATAGTCCACCTTTTATGTGCAATAAATAAAAGTACCATAATTTATGAGTATTCCTAAGGTATTGAAATCTAGAACAAATCATGGTTTGATTCATTAAAGATCATCCGATTCGACATATGGTATAGCGGAAAAACACAAGAATCTAGAAAAATCTCGATTCTGCCACCGATGAACCTACTACAACCCACTTCCTTCCTAATCCGACTTTGAATTTACAAGCAGTCCAATTTGATTTTGAATTGTAACATGTTACCAATTTTCCTTCCTTAAAAAGAAGGGTTTTGAAAAATCGATCATGTGTTTGAGCTTGTTGAATCTGTACTTATTACATCAAAAGAAAGCTTTCAAAGCATTGCTTATCTAAAGAATGAAGTTATTGACTCAATCTTACAAATGCACGTACGTAGAGAAAGTTCAGAAATAAAATCTCTCAAAAAGCATAAATAGAATAGAGAGAGACAAGAGATTAGACACCAAATTGGATACAATCTCCCTCCACATACTCTCATGGACGAGTCTATCAAAGCATGTGTATTTATAGGTAATTCTCATTACGTGCTCAATAGAAGATACATGATGGTGGCACTTTGAAAAGCATGCATTTGTGAAAATCTACTTTATTCACAAAATCGTGGCTTTTTAAGAGATCTACTATTTTTCCAAAAATGTCACTTTCTAAAGCGATCTATTATTTTACAAAACAATATCTAAAATTCTAACTTTTAACTAACTTCAAAAATATTTGAATAATTCCACACGTGTTCACAGCCTCATGAGGCCTCGCTTTCTAAATCAAAGCACAAATCACATTAAAAAACTCAAGACATTAAAATCCATTTAACATTCCATTATTCGATAAAGTATAACATGCCTCCCAGTTAATGAGCAAGTGACTTCACTTGATAAGAATAAAATAGACATGGATATGTAGTCACATGTCCCATCACTGAACAGTCATAAGCATGTTCAATGTAAAAACACATGCATGGAATTGGAAAACTGGAAGTTAATGGGATTGTGGATGATATGTAGGGCTAAAGTCTATTTTGGAACCTAAAATTTGAAACAATGCAGCCCAAAATTGATTACAAAAAGGAACACCTCGATCCAATAGAATAACTTTTGAAAAACCATGATGCCAAAAAATACATTTAATTAATAAATTACCATGATGAAAAAATCCAATTAAAAAATAACATTTAATAATTAACTTACCATGATGAGAAAAAATACATTTAATAAATAACATTTAATAAATTACTTATTACAATCCCCTGTAGTAGGGATAGGGTCCATTGCTTTATTTAGAACCAAAACCTATTACTAAACATGTCAAGAAAATGTAAGCACTATTTGAATTAAAATAGAAAAGAAAGGCTTTGTCTTAGAAACATTGAAAGTAATAAATAAAAAAAATAAATGATTCAAAGTATTGAATAAATAAATAAATGAATAAGTAAATAAAGAATTAAATAAATAAATAAATATGTTGAATAAATAAATAAATAAATAAACAAATAAGGTGAAGAGAGAGTTAAGAGTTATGTTAAATATTAATTAAAAGCAATGGGGTATCAAAAAGTGAAAATAGGCTAGTGAATAAAGCATATCACTTGTAAGTGTGAGGTTCTATGTTCGAATTCTCCAAATAAGGAACTAAGTAAGCTAACTAGAGAAGTAAGTAGGCTAACTAGGGAAATAAGAAAGCTCTTATTGCCACTCATAAGTTGGAACTAGTTTGCACATAACCAATAGAACCAAAGTGAACCAAAAGAACCATGCGTGCTAGAGAAGCCAAAGATGCCAAATTTATGCCACAATTCTATGCCTTAGTGGATGCCTTTATAAGCGAATTGATAAATTAGCTTGATAAATGGACTTGATAATCAAACCAAACTCGAATAGTGAACAGTGCACAAGGGTCACAGTGAGCATAGTGAGCATAGTGAGCATAAAGAGTACAGTGAGGACAGTGAGAATAGTGAGTACAATGAGCACATTGAGCACATTGAGTATAGTGAGTATAGTGAGCACAATGCACAATAACTATTTCAAACATATTTGAAAAAAAATTTCTAGTGAACAAAAAACAAATGAACTTGGTAAACAAAATATGGACCGGATGATTGAGACAAATGTGGAATCATGAACGTGTGCCGCCAGTCACAATCAGATGTTGAGAAACCACCTCTACAGATGTGCATTGGCTCTAATACCATTGTTGACCAGATCTTGTAGACCCATGTACATAGAGAAAATCTTACACTAGATTGGGTACAATCTCCCCCCCACATACTTTGATGGAAGATTCTATCACATCATGTGTATTTATAAGTATTTCTCATTATGTTCTGAATAAAAGATAATGAGATTAGCGTTTCGAAAAGCATGCATTAGGAAGAATCCATTTTATTTACAAAATGGTGTCTTTCTAAGTCATATAATATTCTCACAAAAACGTCACTTTCTAAAGTCATCTCTTACTTTTACAAAAAATATCTAAAATAATATCTTTTAACTATCTTCAAAAATATCTGAATAAATCCATAGGTGTTCACACCTTCATGAGTCTTCACTTGCTAAATAAAAAAAAACACATTAAAAACCTCAAGCCATTAAAATGGATTTGACATTCCATTATTCCATATAGTATAACATAAGTTCATCCAAACAAGAATACAAGGAGTCCTGCAATAAAAGCATCTAATCAATGGCTACATGTAAGCTATGAACAACAATCATCATAGGGGAGTAGCCTCTATCCCATAAGCCAATTTGGAAGGTGTAGAGATAGAAGTAACTTTATAAGTAGTGTGATAAGCCCATAATACAATAGGTAATAACTGATCCTAATGATCTCGAGAATCCAAAATCAAATTTCTATAACATAGTCAACAATTTTTTGTTAGTGTTCTTTGCTAATTGGTTCGCTCAAGGATAGTATGGTGTAATAAATTTATTGGTGATATGAAATGTCTGTGCAAGGGCCTACATAAGATCATTAGCAAAATGCATTCCTTAATTCCATACAAATTGTAATGGGAGATCAAAACATGGGAAAAGGTCTATCATCAAGAATTCGGCAACCATTTAAGCTGTGGTAGACTTAACAGCCCAAGCTTTGGACCAAGAAGTCACATAATCAATATTATTGAGAATATACTGATTATTTGTAAGGATAGGAGGTGGAGTGATGGGACCAATAAAATCCAATCCCCACTTCTATAAAGGTTGAAGAGGGAGGATAGGTTGAAGAGGAAAATGATGATAAGGTAAGGTTTGTCTGGTGCACTAGCAAGGATTGCAAGCCCAAACATATGCATGATTATCTTGTTGTATCATAGGCCACTAGAGTCCACTCTAGAACAACCATTTAAACATTAATGCAATCGAAAAGTGACCAACAGTTGGAGTCGAATGGGCCAGGGCTAATACAGAAGGGGCCTCATGAATAGGAACACAGTGGATCCAAGATCCCAAAGGATTCGAGTAGTATAGTTGTTCCACAATGATGCAAAAACATTGGCTATACAACACTAACTTATGATGACGAGCAGTGGGGAGGGAATCAGGGGGACAACAAATCGTCAACAAAATCAAGATTGTATCATACTAAGATTTGGATAAATCCCACTACAACATATGAGGGACATACTGACGCTGTCCATACCGACGATTATGCCTTGGCATCAGTATAGTCCTTGGAAATCTCTAGAAAGATCACGTTAGAAGTATCGAGGGTCACTTGATCATAGATATGACCTTTTGAAATTGACTGATGGTATACATTGCCATAGCCAGTATAGGCATCAATATAGGCATCGGTATAGCCATTAGTATAAGTATCAATATGAGCATCGGTAATTTCAAGTAAATTAATCACGTTCATATCGACACTTATACTGACACCTATATTGATGTCGTGTTTAAAACATATCGAGACTGGAAAGTAGAAATTCAACATTTTCCACATATTTTGAACCAAGTAATGCTTCTGTCAAACTTACGTGCACGACCTCAATTGTGATCAGCATTATCTTGTGCACACACACACATAGATCTCTCTCTACACACACACACCCTCTCTCTAGATCTCGCATCTTGGTAAATGATGTGCGTACTCTTTCACCCTTTCTCTTTCTCTATGTTTTTTGTCTTCTAATTTCTCTTCTCTTTTGTTTCACGGGAGTCATTTGATGTCCATTCTTTGGAAATTGGTGAGAGATAATGTTCACTAGGCTTTTACGATAGCGATCCAAAAGATTACATCGATGTGAGTTATTGTTTTATTCTCTATTGATATAGAGGGAGAAAGAGAGAGAGAAAGAGAGAGAGAGAGAGAGAGAGAGAGAGAGAGAGAGAGAGAGAGAGAGAGAGAGTTAGAGAGAGAGATGAAAGAGAGAGAAAGAGAAAGAGAGAGATCTAGAGAAAGATAATGAGACAAAGAGAGATAAAGAGAGAGAGAGAGAGATGAAAGAGAGAGAGACAGACAGAGAGAGAGAAGAGAGAGAGATTAAAGAGAGACAGAGAGAGAGAGAGATGAAAGAGAGAGAGAGAAGGATTAAAGAGTGTGTGAGAGAGAGAAAGAGAGCAAGAGAGAGAGGGAGAAAGAGAGAGAGATAAAGAGAGAGAAAGAGAGAGAGTGAGAGATACATACTCATGTACATGCATGCATACATACAAACCCAAACGTATACACACATACTCATGTATATGCATGCATACATACAGACACACACATATACACACATGCATACATACATATGCACACATACATTCACACACATATGTACACACAGATACATACACATATACAGACACAAACATATCCATAACATACACTCACACACATACATTCACACACATACATGCACATATACATACACAAACATATGCATACATACATTCAAACACATATGTACACACACATACATACACGTATACATAGACAAACATATGCGTACATACGTTCACACACATATGTACATACACATACATACACATATAATATTGCATACACACATGCATATATTGCATACACACATGCATATTACATACTCATATACATATTACATACATAGATGCATATTTATGCATATGCATGCATGCATACACACTCAACATACATATATACACACACACTCACATATATACATACACACTCACACCTATACACACACTCACATACATATAACATACACATTCATCAAGGGCAGATGCATATTAGAAGATATTATTGATATTTGGGAAGATGTCGAGTTTGCTGTAGAGTCTAAGCAAGATGTCATATTCCTTCAAAATGACTTCAACAAAGCTTACAACAGGATAGAATGGGACTTTGTTCTCCAATCTCTTAAAGACCTCTGTTGTAGTTTAAAATTTACTAAGATGATTGCTACACTGCTAGGGAACGCATCGACGCAAATAAATATCAACAGCGAGTTATCGAAGACGATCAGATTAAAACAATCTATTAGGAAATGATGCCCATTGGCCCCTCTGCTCTTTGCTATTTGCATGGAAGGAATTAGCCGTCTCGTGCAACATTACATAGAAACGGGCCATATTAGAGGTCTCTCTCTGTCGCTCAAGCAAGGTTAGATGATCATGTGACTATTTGCAGATGACATGAATGCATTTGTGCACAATGGCTTGATTAGTATTGAGGCCTTTTGGGGGTGCCTTGACACTTTCTTTAAGGTGTCTGGTTCCACAACCAAACACTTCGAAAATGCTTTCCGAACAATCATCGGACCACCATGCCAATTGCTAGTTGACCATGGTTGCCAAATTATCCCCACGAGTCAGGTCTTCCACCCACTTGGTATCCCGATGGGCTTTGGTGTCTGGATGGAGCAGTGATGGAGTTGGGTCCTTTCCAATCTAGAAAACAAGTTAGCTTATTGGAAGGCATGCAAATCAACCTCGTGGGCCATGCCATGGTAATTAATACCTTTCTCTTCTCCTCGACCACTTACTTTGTCTCTTGCTAGAGACCGAAAGATCAAAAGCTTAGCAAATTGGAAAGAATCTACAAAAACTTTCTTCGGACGGGGGATCATAATAGAAGAGGGGTTCCTAAATTAAATGGTCTACCTCCATCAGCCAAAAAGATTATGGGGGTCTAGGCATCATGGATATCGAAGGCATGGCTTACAAGCTGGCAACAAAATGGATCATCAAGGCTTTGTGTAACCATGAGACCTCTTGGGCCATGCTCATTTTTAAGAACAAGAACATGCGTATGTGTGTGGGCATACCTAGTTGGAAGGAGTAGACCTCTTTAGCCTTTTATTCTCCTCAGTTGCCGTTTACCCCAAAGGCTCGAACCTTGTGTGCTCCCTATGGAAAGTTCGAATAAGTTCAAACAATTTCTCAGAGTCATAGAAGATTGGAAATGGATAGCCGATGTTAGACAAAATGACTAAATCTGGTTTTCAATCTCGTACATCATGTGTGGCTTCCTGGAACCTCCAGAATGCTAAGAGGCTTTGGAACAAGGGGTTCAGGCACTGGAAACATATCTAAAACAAGAAACTGGCAAGTGGATCAGATATGAGGACATAGATACTACATTAAGAGTGAATTATGAAGAATGGACTCTCCTTTAGAGTAGATGTTGCGCTTGGGATTGTTCAAAAACCCAACCCTGCATGGGGTGAGATCTACTCTGCCATGAGGATCTTGTGTGGCACAATGGGAATTGCCTATCCAAAGTTCCTAGAATCAAAGGTGAACACGGTCTATCATATCACGCTTAACAAGAAATAATGTTTGAATTGGACAAGGCTACGTTGGGATCTAAAGTTCATGTCTATCTGGCATCCCCTCATGGACATTAAAAAATTGGCTCTCATGTGGCAAATTCTCCACCGTGGTATCTGGACCAATGTAAATGCTAATAAAATTTGTGGCGTTCCATCATGGTGCAAGCAATGCCACCGTAGTATCGAGGATCTGGGTCACATCTTCTTCGCTTGCCCCAATTCTCTCCTACTCTAGGAGACCCTTGGAAACATTTTGAGACTCTACGCACAAATCACCTAGAAGCAAGTGCTCCTTGGCAAAGCGATCCGCTTCTCAGTGGCACTGTGGAACACCATAAGAGGGGAAACCCTCTAGAAGATTCGGAGGGAGCGGTGTGCCAACAATTTTGGACACCTAAAGAGTGGTTGATTGAGAGGTCCCTATTCGTCCTTGGCAAAAGAATCTCCAACTATAAGAGGTCCCCACCGTTTAGGGATTATAACATGTTTCTCATTGAGAACAACAAGATTAAACCCAAGTGGGTCCCCCATGAGGGTGAGGGGAGAGTTGTTAACCTCCTTTGTAACACTCTCTAGTCCCACAAGCTCTGCCTCTGCTTTGTGGGATCTGGCAGGTCCCAAGGACACTAGTCAAATTCACTTGTATCTTGTTTTTTTTCTTTTTAATTAAAATCTGAGAGAATAGGCCAAGGATGAACTTCCTTTTGAAAAAAAAAACTCCTTTACTCAAATGCAAACTTTGAACCTGCATAACATCATGCTATTTAATGCCTTCGTAGGAATATTAGACACTTGTTCCTTTGAGCATATGTAATGTAATTATACTTCATGCTCTATCATTTTCTCATGCACAAACTGGTAATGTAGTTCTATATTTTTGTTCCTTGCATAAAATATGGAATTGGATGCAAGTTGTAGACTACTAAGGTTATCACACATAATGGGAAATTGTTCATCCTACATATATTGTAAGTCGTTCAAGATCTTCTTCAACCACATAGGATAACATGGGACTTGCGCTAGACCTGTATAATCATCCTTATTTGATGATAAACCAATCAAAGTTTTCTTCTTTCAGCACCATTACAAAAGATTCATGCTAGTCATTGCCATATAGCAAGTTGTGATTCTTATATCTTCTTTGGAGCCTCCCTAATCTACATCACTGAAGGATTATATTTTAAAAATATTATAATCAGGATATTATAGTCCTTCATTTAGGGCCACTTTTTAATATCTAGTAATTTCCTTGCTACTTGTAAGTGTGACACTCTTGATTCCTACATGTACTGAAACAATATACCTACACTATATAATATATTAGGTTTTCTAATGTTTGCGTAGAGCACTATAGCTAGCAATGGCCTCTATATGGATAGATCTATGACTAGTCACGTTCCTAATAGAAAACCCCTAGGTAATCAAGCATCTTTATCTTCGTTTCCCAAATGGAGGTTTTGTGCACATGGGAAGATTCATTTCCTCCTACATGATTTCTTGGGTTTTTTATTTTCGTTTTTCCTTATGATTTCAATTAAAATATCAAATCCTTATTTCAAATATTGAGGGGGAATTTATGAGCCTTATTTTTGTAGGCTCCTTGGTTAGACTAGGGCGATTGTTGCATTCGCTAGCTCTCCACTACTTCCACCTCATTCTACTTAGGATTTTGGTTCTTTTCCTTAGCAGATATTCTTTAACCTTCTGCACTTTACCCTCACGTTGACGAAGGGGATAGGAAAATTCTTGTATGTAAATTTCTTGTTGGGCATGGTTCATTCACCGAGATTGATGTTGATAGCCAAATGAGCACCAATGTTTATGTGTACCTCCACATACATTAGAGGGTTTCAATCTACATTTAATGAATGACAAGCCCCACTATATCTTCTTTGGTATCCATTGGGCGAGTCAACGGCGTTATCATGTCTTTAATTAACCCGTAAAGGTAGAACTCCAAATTTGGCAACTCGATAGATAAAGCGTACTTGGTGGGCTTTGTTTTGCTCAAGAAGAAAGGAAGAAACCATCTAAGGAGGGCAAATCTTGGCTCTTTGCACTTGTCACATGCTGTATAGAAATCTTTGATAGCCATGTAACTGGTTTAAAACGCTATCAAGATGCGGTTTACATGAAGGAATTGGCCTCTCGGGAACCAGCTCTCTCAAAAACAATATTGAAAGCTTCATATGGAGCAAGGAACAAATAGTTCGTCAACGATCAGGATCTTTGAAACTCATCTTTGGCCTTCACCACCTCTACATTTCTCATTGACATAGTTGGAGTTTTCACCGTTTCTGGTGAGAGAGAATGTCTTTTTCCTTTAAACATGACAATCGGGTTTCAGTTTCCTTCTTTTCTTTTTTGAAGGAAGTTCGGCCTGGGCCTAGTCTCCCTTGCTTGAATTAATAATAAAAAAATTATACAATCTCTCGTGCTTGAATTAATAAAGAAACAGTTCTCCCTTTCCTGATCTCCCTCCCTTGCAGGAACTAATGAAACAACAATCGGGTCTAAGTTTATTATGGTGAGCATGGAGAGAGCCATAATGAAGCACACTAGGAGAGACATACATAGAAAAGAGATGGGAGAGGAATAGAGAAAGAGTGAGACTTAGATAGAGAAGAGAGAGAAACAGGGAGAGAAAATGAATAAAGAGAGAGAGAGAGAGGAATTGTATGGCAATACAAGGCTAACGCTAAACCAAGGATGAGAAATGACAGACCCACTTAAAACTCAAGAGGACGAAAGAAAATATCTATCCCAACATGAAGCTGCAAAGTTCAAACCAAACGGGGTCACGAATAAAGAAAATATCTATCCAAACAAAACCAAACGGGGTCACGAATAAAGAAAATATCTATCTAAAGAAAACCAAACGGGGTCGCGAATAAAGAATAGCACTAAAAAACAAAGTGGATCGCGAAGCCAAGGAAAGCTGATGTCTGTCCACGTCCTGTAGGACAGTTGGTTGAGCTTTGGCCTCTTGAGGCGGAGGTCCAAGGTTCAAGTCCTAGGCTGGACATGTTATGGCTTAGGCCAGTTAAACCCAGTTGTAACCATGTCTCTTAGTTGTAACCTTGTCTAACCCCTGCTTTGTGGGATACGGGGGGTCCCACGGGTGCTATGCCCATTCACTTGTACAATTGCAATTTCAAAGTTAAAGTCCGGGGAAGTAGGCTTCGGCTGAACCTCTATTTAAAAAAAAAGAAAAAAGGAAAGCTGATGTCGCTCAGGACCACGGTTTCACGTGCCATTCAATGGGTGACAAAGCCATCAGCTCCATCAATGCGTGACGAAGACCCTTTTGGTCTCTTAGGGACCTTTCTTGGTCGCTGTGCGGATTGTCTGTCTTCCTTACTGTTAGCAGACCCTTCTTTTCTTACTGTTAGCACACTCTTCTTGAGACTTGCAGTTTTCCATAATGTGAGGCCTCTTTTGTCTTCAAGCATGTTTATCTCTTTTCTTAAAAGTAAGGCTTTGTGCGCGTGTGGACTCTTCCCCTCTTATACCTGTTTATGTCTTTTCCTACAATTGACGCTCTCTCCACATGGAAAGATTTTTCTCCTCTTACATGATTTCTAAAGTTTTCATCCCTTCATTTTTAGGACTTCAACGAAACTATCAAAGTCATCCAAACAGGTGTGGTGTAGCGGTAAGCTTTAAAGGGCATGGGGCAGAGTGTTTAGGTTTAAGTCTCACTCAATGGACATGTTCAGCTTTTGGGTGTATGTAAATATATGAGTGTTTGTACCTTACGAGGTCAGATGTGTGTATCTTTCATTCATTGCGCTCTAAAAAAAAAAGTATTAAAATCTTTTTTCAAAAAATGAATAGCCTTTATGAGCTTTGTTTTGGTAGGTGCCTTCGGAGCCATTCTTTTTCAAAGGCAAGACCTCAATCACTTTGAAACTATTAAAGTCGTCACTTCTGTCTCTCTTTCCATTGTGGCCTGCAAGTAAGCACGATGAAAGCCTAGGTAGGCCGTGTAAAATATCTTCTCATATGCGGCTGTTGTGGATGAGCTCTGAACCAGCTAAATGACGCGTGTATGATGTTGTAATCAGGGCCTAAAGTTGATAGGCAATTTCCCTGTCTGAACCAGCTAGCTGACGCTTGTATGGTATTGTAATCAGAGCCTAAAATTGATGGGCAATGGGCATTTTGCCTGTCTGAACCAGCTAAATGACGTTTGTATGATATTGTAAATTGTAATGAACTCTTGTTCACCCACTATAGAAAAAACAGAGCACGTAATGAAGAGATGATCATTGATGAGTCGGAAACACACTGGCAGGCATTAAGATCAGAATACAGTTCAGCTTGGAAAGGGAGCAAGTTAGTACGGGCGGATGATGAAGAGTTGAATATATGTGAACAAGATTCTAATGAAGATATGTATAAACAATGCTTGAGTTTGATTGATTGTGAAAAGCTATTTTCAATGGGTGTGCATGAGAATCTCTTAGCTCAAGGTGATTTTGTTGATTTGATGTATGCAAATCTATACTTCTATGATTTTGAATGTGCACAATTTAATGAATTAAATGAATCATCTTGACATGATGAGTGTATTGTTGAAGAGAATACTGAAATTAACGTTTTTTTTCATATGAATGCACCTAGTATTAAAATTAATTATGTTTTCCAATTGGTCGCATTGAATATAAGGTTGTTGAAATTTCTTATGATTCTATGAGTATAGGTGTACATCTAGATCTGATTAAAGATTTTGAATTTGATCGCATTGTACAAAAAGCAACTACCTTAATGTTGTTTGTATATATTTTTTTGATGTATGAATCATCATAAGAACTAGGTTAATGGGATGTTAGAAGTCCCCTATAATCACTATTGTTCGCAGAAACACATCAATCTTTCAAATCCTTATGACTTTATGTAAGACACATCACCATTTGTTTTCTCTTATTATGTACCTTTTGTTGAATTCAATTCTCTTTGAGATTTGATAGAAATTATCGAAATGCTTTTAAAAAATTAGTAGTTGGACATGCCTTATGTTGTAAAGGAATCAATGTGAACAATGCATCCTCCGTTTTTATTCGTGGACTAAACCATTTTTGAAAGTTTCTTCATGTCTCTTCGATTTGACATACATGTAATTTTTGAGTTTGATTCCATGAGCTTGCATCCTAATTGTAAGAGATCTTTTAGCATTTAAAAGTTATAGATTTCAAACGAGCTATTATTTATCAAAAACCTTAAACTTTACTTAGACATTTTGCTTTTTCGTCCACCATCTAAGATTTTGGTTATGATGTCAGCTATTTTATCCTTGTTTGCAGTATACACAAATTCAAGTTTTGTTTCCATCACCTTCTCTCTTTAAAAATAATATTGAATTTCTATATACTTTGTTCGTGCATGAAATAATAGATTTTTTCTAAGTAAAGTGAGATCATAATATCTCCATGAAGTGTAGGTATACCTTGATAAATGCCCAAGCTTTTGAACAAGTTTTGCATCCATATGATCTTTTTAGTTGCTTCCACCAATCCTTTGTATTTTTCTCATGTTGATGATAAAGCTATTGCGTGTTGCATCTTTCAACACCAAACTGCAAGTTTACTCCCCCCATTAAGGTTCCATGGGGAAACCACGTGATGCTAGAGGTCCTTTAGTTTTGCCTTGAATGGTGACCCAGTGGCTCGAAAGTTTATGCCATACCTTACATAATGGCTAGGCTCATAGAGATCATTTATAACCATCAATAGTCACACATAAATCTCATATAACTTAGAATTAGGGGTTCCAAAAATGTTCGGGCTCTCATAAGGGCTTCTCCTCATAATGGTGGCCTTACAACTTAGAGCACCATGGATCATTTGTGGTCCCTTGAGGGTGGAGTATTGACCATATCTAATAGATATCCTACCCATATGAGTCACTATATGCTCTTAAATTTATGCCCCGGCTAAAAGGATAATATAATCCTTTGGTTGAGGTTTCTTTGATATATTGGAGAAATGTTTGACCTACAAGCCAATGTGGATCCTTGGGACAATGCAAAAATTATCAGAGAAATTGCACAACATAACTAATATGAGGTCTTGTTAATGTAGCATAAATCAAGCTTTGTAGAAGCCATTGATATGTCCTCATGTCCTTATATTTTGCACTATCATCTTTACTAGGTTTGTGATTGATTTCAAGTCGATTTGAGGCTTCTCTACAATTCTCCATGTCAAACACCTTTAGTAGGTTGAAGCGATACCTTTCTTATGAAACATATAACCCATGGTCTACATAAGTGATTTCCATTCCAACAAATTATCATAACTTTCCTAGATCACTTATCTTAAATTCCCATTTAAGTAGTCTCTTCACTTCTTTAATTCCTTCATGTGAGTTAGCTCTGATAAAGAAAATCATCTTCATATATGAAAATCTGGATTATGCCTTCATCTACTATTTTGATTAGTAGATTCATCTTCTATGAAGCTTTGGTATCAACACAAGAGGCTATGTGGCTCAAGTTGCTTTACACAGATTTGGAATTACATTCTTATACTCGAATGATCTTTGGAGATAACACTAGTTCACTTCATTTGGATCCTAATCTTGTGTATCATGCAATGATTAAGCACATTCAAGTGCACTATTATTATGTGAGAGAGAAAGTACTTAGCAAGGACATCCAGTTGTTCTATGTATCAACCAATTTGCAATATGCTGATATGCTAACAACATCTTTGGATGGAACTAAGATGAACAGGTTTAAGATGATGATGGTTTGCATGAAATCAAGGAGAAATGAAGACCAAGCATGTTAAACTTGAGGGAGAGTTGTTGGTGTATATGAGGCGAGGCCTATATACTTGGACATATAGTCACATATGACCATTTCCTTGTAAACATCAATTTACTTTTTATCCTAGTAAAATTGCATATGTTAATTGCACTACTCACATGTGGAGTAAGGAGGAATCAAATCTCGAATTACTTGGTACTTAATTGATGAGAAAGTAAGCTCTAAAGTTTAGGATTCGCTTTATGGCAGGAGCTTGAATTTGAATTCAAAAGTTGGCTCCAACTCCAAGCTATATAAATGGATCAAAATCTCACGTGGGAAAGCCCGATTTGGAGATCATTTTGAGAGGAATCTATAGTGCTTAGAGAGCTCATTCCATAGCTTCTTCACTATCCTCACATTGTGCAATTATACATTTCCAATGTCATTCTAATTCTATGTGATTTAAAACATATACATTGATCACATCTCTACTTCACTTCTCTGTCAAGTTCATCTCATAACAGTAATCATTTCAGACTTGGTTCTCAGTGCATAGTTGCTCATTTGATGTGATTTAAAGTGGTATATATTCAGCATACTATTTATTTCATAGGTACAAAGGTTCATTGCTATTGCATTTCTCAATCGCGAGATATTTTTATAGCTCTACTCACAAGTCTACATACTGCTAAAGCCCGAAATTATCAAGATGGTCTATTGGTTTGCTACACATAATTCTCACAGTACAATTGATCATTTCAAGTGAAATAACTTGTGATTGGTAGCTATCTAAGTTAATTAGGTACTCCCAAAAGGAATGTGATCAATTGAAAGAAAGTTAAGAGCACTCTTCATTTTATTGAACAGTGTAGAGACCAAAATAGCAAGTGTTAGCTCATAGGTGAATTTTCTACTCATCTGTTTTGATCCATTGACTAAAGGATCATACTCCAAAGCATTTAGATCTTTATTTGGGATTGTTGGGAAGCTCAAGGGGTCTACTCTACTCTCCACAACTTGTTCTTGGTTGGTGGGAAGCAGGATTTTGTAGCACAACACCACGTCATCTCTGGAAACTATCAACCATCTCCTTCAACATGCATATATGTATTTGTATATGTGTGTAAGTGAGCGACAAATAAAAATGAACAAGCATGAAAGTATCTATGCATAATACGCATCCATGTATGTACCTTTGTATGAAAATGTGTACGTATGTACATACGCCTGCGTAGGTACATAAATATGTGTATATGCGTTCATTTTATGTATGCATGCAGTATGTATCTAATATCTATGTATGTATGCATGCCTATATTTACGTGCTCATGAATGAAACTATTTATATTTTTGCAGATGGATGCAATCATCTCAATGATTGACAGCCAAGACGAGTGCTAATTAATGAGCCTATTTATTTATTGGCTATAGATGCAAGCATCTGAACAATTGAAAGCTAAAAAGGTGTGTACGTGCAAAGTATGGCCAAATATTGATATAATCTAGTGCACCTGGACATCAAATTCATGATCTAAGTGGTTATCGCTAAGGAACTAAATGGTGAACATCAAGAATGGCTACGATTTGTGACAATGAGTTAGAACTAATATGTAATGTCAAATGACGAAACATGTTGTCTCCTTTAGCAGAGAGAGTAGCCGTCTTACAAAAAGTTTCGTGCATCTTGTGTGCCTGTCGAAAAGGAAGTTTTGGCATGTGACCACTTTCAAAGATTCATTTGCAAACAAGGTTCACTGTTTCCTTTGGCTCATCAGCGATCAAATTTCCAAAAGCTACAAGAAGACAGTTTACAGCTTGAACAAATTCCATTCCCAAGCAAGAAATACCGAATTCGTACAAAATACGCAATGTGTTGGGTTGAAACAGCCAAATAAAAGATGTACAAACCTGTTGGGTTGAAACACTCACTTAAAAGATGTACAAATTATCATACGGTGGTGTACATACCTCTTCACGGAAGCATTTACAATGGATAATCTGATTTTTTTTCGAGCCACAAAGGGCCTCACATGAATCTGTTGAAGGGCAGTCAATGAAGCCTGAAAACGCTACCCATAGATGGGACGTGAGCAAATTGCACCGTTGGGTTGGGCCGAGGAACTTCAGGCAATGGAAATCGTCCATTCAAGGCCTCCAGCGCATCGTGTATTGATGGTCTGCAGTTGGGGTCTGGATGTGCACATGCGAGTCCGACGATCAGTGTTCTTATGAACTGGACCTCATCAAACTCCTGGAGACGCACATCACATGCATCTATGAGTGCTCGCTTGCTGTGTAAACCCCAAACCCAGTTCAGCAAGCTGTTGTCTTCCCGGGACGGCAAACTTCTGTCGATGGGAGGCCGCCCACATGCAACTTCCAACAACACCATCCCAAAACTAAATACATCAGATCTCGTTGTTGCTCTCCCTGTTGGAAATATCTCTGGCGCCATGTAACCCAACGTTCCAATGACCGCTGTTGTGTGACCTTCCAAGCCCTGCTTTACTAGCCTTGCTAGCCCAAAGTCGCCTAGCTTGGCGTTGAAATTCTCATCCAACATAATATTGCTTGCCTTGATAGCTCTGTGTACAATGACCTGCTCACAGTCCTCATGCAAATACTTCAAGCCGGACGCCAATCCACAGATTATGTTATACCTGATAAAGATTAATGATATTGCCCGAACGAACGCCTTAAAGTTTGCACGTAATGTGTTTAGTGTTTTTTGTTTGAAAAGCGGAGTACAGCAGGTTAGAAAAAAATATTTTATGCATCTCAATATTTTAGCTTCTAATTTTGTGTGGTTCTATACCAACCACAACAGTGTGGTAAAGGAGGTGCTGGTATTGGTATCTTGAGAACTATTGCTCATTCTGTTCGTTCTGTTTGTACTAGCCTGACTCACCAATGGTGCTCTGTTAATCTTGATGCTCCTTATAACTGTTCCATTGTGTCCATCTATGCTTCTAACTTTCCTTGTGACAGAAAAGCCTGTTGCGATGAGCTCTGTTCCATTAATTGTCCGGTTATCTTTACAGGTGATTTTAATATGGTTAGTGATATTAAGGATTGTTGGGAGGGTAAAGGAAACTGCATTAGTGGTTCTGAAAAATTGTCTTGGTTTAATCTTTGTAATCACCATGATTTGCTTGACATGTCCCAAAACACTAGGTTCTCGTGGACCAACAAACAAATTGGTTTTAATTATAGAGCTGCCAGGCTCGATAGATGTTATGCTACAATTGATTTTATTCAGGGTTGCTGGAACACTAGTTCTAAGATTGATCTTTCCCTTCTGGTGTCCGATCATAAGCCCCTTTGTTTGTCTTTCAGAAAAGGTAGCCCCTCGTATAAGTCTGGTTGGCCCCACTTGGATTACAGCCTTCTTAGGTTACCTTGTATTATGGCTAAAACTAAGGCCATCATATCTCACCATTTTGATAGGGATATTTCCCCAACCCTAGCTTGGGAGCGATCGGTTACCGATCTTCAAAAGCTTTTCACCCTACATAGAAAGGCTGCCTTGGAGTTGAGAGCTCAAATGAGCAACTCTATTATGAAGAAGTTAAATTCTTTGGCTATTAATTCTCAGGAGTTTTAGACTCCTCCTTGAGGTTGTGTAAGGAGAATTATCTTGAAGCTAGGAACACTCTTGCTATATCCAGGGAATTTTGGAGTGAGAACATGGACAGGAATAACAAGCATATGTTTTCTCTCATGAAGAAAAGGAAAATCTAGGATTTCGTGCCTTTTATTAAAAAGAAATGTGGAGGTTTCACCATGAATACTGAAGAGACTTTACAGGAGGCCAAAAGCTTCTTTATGGATGTTTTCTCTGTGTCTCCCAAGTGGGGGGAGGATA
The DNA here is from genome assembly GCA_020310875.1 of Ceratopteris richardii. NCBI lineage: Eukaryota > Viridiplantae > Streptophyta > Polypodiopsida > Polypodiales > Pteridaceae > Ceratopteris > Ceratopteris richardii. The sequence goes on along the minus strand of CM035425.1, from coordinate 121,101,976 downwards.
TCCAGGGGGCCAGAGCTACTATATCCATGAAAAGGAAAATAATGATTCCTCAGAGCTTGGTTCCTATACTGGACCTGCCCCTCACTGCCAGTGAGATCAAAGAAACCATCAATAAATGGAAACCTTGTAAGTCTCCTGGGCTTGATGGATTGCCAAATGAATTCTTCATTTTATTAAGGGATTTTCTCACTCCTTTTATTCTCTTGATATGGGAAGAGGTTGTTAGCAAAGGATTTCTTCCTCACAACATTAACACTGGGGTTATTAAGCTTGTTCATAAGAGGGGGCCCAAAGAGGATCTCAACAATTGGAGGCCTATCATTTGCTTGAATTCCATCTATAAAATCTTTGCTTCTACTCTGGCTAGAAGGCTCAGTCCTATGATGTCCCATTTCATTCTTCCTGAACAGATTGGTTTCATTAAAGGCAGATTCGTCTTAGATACTATCATATCTTTATGGGAAGGGATGGATTATGCTAGTGAGTCTGGGCAAGACTATTTCTTCTTCAAAATTGACTTTGACAAAGCCTATGATAGGATTGAGTGGGACTTCATTCTTCAGTCTTTACAAGACATGGGTCTTCGAAGAAGATTTATCAAGTATGTGAGCTCCTTATTTGGGAATGCTTACTCTAGAGTTTTTGTTAATGGGCAAGTTTTTGAACCCTTTAAGCTTGTCAGATCTATAAGGCAAGGTTGCCCCCTATCTCCCCTGCTTTTTGCCATAGCTAGTGATGCTCTGGGATGGCTCGTTAAAGATGCTCTCAATTCAAGTCTTATTGAAGGTATTGACATTCCTAACTCCCCCTCCCCTCTTTGTCTCCAAATGTTTGCTGATGATACTAATGCTGTGCTCAAGGCTCATTCTAAATTTCTGGAAAAATTCCTTGAATGTCTTGACATTTTCTGTTTGGCCAGTGGGTCTATGGTCAACCACAACAAGACTGGTTTCAAGGCTTCTAACCCGATATTATTACTCACCTTGGTTGCAAGCTTATAAAATATGGGGAAGTTTTCAGATTATTAGGGATACTCATGGGGTTTAATGTTTCCTTTTCTCAGAAGCGGGATTGGGTGGTTGAAAAATTCAAGAAAAGTCTATCTCTCTGGTATGATGCCAACAGTTCTTTAGCCCACTAAACATTTATTTTGAATCAGTATTTACTTCCCAAACTGGTTTATTTTTTGTCCTGCTGGTCTCCCTCCAAAAAACAGTTGGGACATGTAATCTCTCTGGCTAAAAGATTTTTGTGGGGTGGTTTTGATAATAGAAGGAAAATGGATAAAGTCTCTTGGGAGGTCTTTTGTTTGCCTAAAGAGAAAGGTGGCCAGTGTCTTCTTTGTCCTACCAAAATGGCTATAAAATGGTTGCAAAATGGATTCTTAGAAGTCTTGAATGTAATGAAATTCGGGCTAGTCTTGTCCACATAAATATTTCTAAGTTTTACCTGTCTAATTACAGGTCTTGGCAAAACATAAATTTGTAGGGATGTCATATGTTGTCCCCATCCCATCTACCCCATTAGCAGTCCATCGGTCTACAGAATGTGGAAGGCTTGGTTCAAGGCTAAATCTCTGTTTATTCCCACAGAAAAGTTGAGATCTTCTTTTGGTTTTTTTGTGTAGGAGTCTCCCTGGTTGGGTTGGCTGGCTCATTGGAACAACTACAATATAGCAATAAAGCAGCATAAGTGTCATAAGCTCTCCTTCAAATCCTATGGAGATTTTATGGCTTATGGAGACCTGATAGAAGATCATACCCTATTAAATTTTACTAATATCTCCCCTTCTTGTTTGCAGATCCTCCTCCAGCATAAGGCTATGTTCGAGCTACAGCTAAATCATAGTAGGTGGAAGGTGCTCAGGCTCAGTACTATAGCTGATCTCATATACCGTAACTTCAAAAGGAATAAGGGATCTATGGATGGCATTGTAACTAAGTTGAACAGACTCTGGAACATCAATTGGTCCCCTTCCCAATGGTCTTTTAGATTTAAATCTCTGTGGGCTTACCCTGATTGCAGTAAACACTCCTTTCTTCAATGGTTAATCATCCATCAAGGTCTTTGGGTGGGCCCCAGAGTCAGGAAAGTATTTGTTGATGGAGGTAAATGTGCATTTTGTGGCAGAGTGGAGGATGTTTGTCACCTCTTCTTTGATTGTGTCCATGCTAAGCCATTCTGGCTCCCTGTGGAAAAGTACTTGAAGATCACTCAAGCCCCAAGCTTCAAAAGCTGGAGGTCCTTCTTGGTTGCTGCAAAAATATGGACATCCTGCTATGGAACACGTGGAGAGGTCATATAGTGTGGGCAATATGGCTTAGTAGAAACAACAAAGTTTTTGGTCATGTTAGGAGGAACTTCCTCATTTCCCTCCCCAAGACCCTTAAGAAAGTTGCTATTCATTGTACTAAAAGTATTGTCAGGCCTTCTCAGCCCCCCCCAAATCATTCACTCTATTTTGTATGAAAAAAAGTACTCCTGTTGGAAAGGCCTCTAAGCTCAAATTTATTCTGGGCACAGATTTGCCATGTTGGACTCTTTGTAATTGCTCTATCCTGAGGTGCTCCTGCCCTCTGCACTGATGTACCTTTCCTCTATCAATTTATATTTTCCTGTTTTCTCAAAAAAAAAAAACTTAAAGGAGGAGCCGCTTGCAGAACTTCGATTTGAAAGACAACAGAAAAATAATAATAATAAATAAAAAAAGCCAGCAACTGGGCTAAGATATCGAGATGGTAATGCAACGATATTGAGATGGGGACTTCTTTAGAGAATCGTATGGTCGTGGGAAGGAAGAGGTGAATTATTGTGTTCTATGCGGATCATAGCAAAATTCGGACACAGAGCTGAATATTATCCTCTAAAGGGAACTAAGGAGGCTGCGACGCTGCGTTCAGATATGATGGTAGAGTCTTTTTGAGTTCTGCCATGTTAAGTGTATATAAAGCGGCATTAATCTTTCAAAAGGAGCCCATAGAATTGATATTATTGGTTGAATCATGGGATTGGCCAATGAGCATGACTTATCAGAGTGGAACAAGTTTGTTCAGAGCACGGGGGGCCAGCTCAATGACTCCTCGACCCAAAAGTACATTTTTTTTTGTTTCATCGAGTTAAAATTTGACATTTGGACAACACAATTGCGCCACTCGCTGGAGTGAATCTAGCCTAAAAGACTTGTGGTAAAGAAAAATGACATGTAAGAAGGGTGCCTCTACCTTACGAGTCAGGTGTGTGTCTTTCCAATTCATTTTACTCTAAAAAAAAAGGGGGACTCGAGCATTTATCAGAAAAAGTGTTTCACGATGTTGCACCCAAGAAAATTTGGCACTTCGCTGAATCGGCTCAAATAAATTTGAATTGCCTCCATCAGCCAATATTTGATTACAGCACACATTGGCTCAGGACCGAACTGTACAATCAATCCAGGAAGCTCCTTTTTGGCCTCCTCAACTGCATATTTTCCTTCCTTTGGCGTCAATCGCATGCCTTCCGTCCTACTGTGCACAATAATCATGGAAAAGGATTAGAACAATAGAGTTTGTATGAGCGAGTTGATCTCTCAGCGCTGGTGACGCGGATTAAGAATGAAACATACGTACGACTAGAGATAGACTAGAGCTCAATTGCGAAACTCCAAAGGAAGATACATCGATTATCACTCTGTTGCACAAATATGATGTGGATGTCACTAGTAACAAGTTTACACATGCGCAAGATCTCTTTTTTAGCACACGTAATCAGAATTAAAAAAAAAGCGAATAATGAAAATGGAGTGCTTTAATTAGTGCTTAAAGAACTTTTATTGCTGAGAACATAGGATAATGACGGAGGGAGAGAGAAGAGTGAAAATGAAGCATAGAAAGCGTTGAGTTCTATGCCTTTATTTGTGAACACAACGCATGGACTAATGCCTTACAATTGTGAAGCATGGCTTTCTTCCCTCGCAGGACACGAAAACATAGAGAATGCCTACTTGCTAAATGCTTTAGAGTCTCTAATCATGTATAAATGATGCCATATAGAAATTATTCATGAGTTTTTCTTCCTCAAAGTTTGTGCAAGTCTACTTCCTTCGAAACATAAATCTGCCGATCGCATATAGAAAAATAGTCACATTCACATACACTACAAGCACCTTGAAGGTGAACCAAAACTTCAAATTTTGTTTTTCATGCTAGAGCCATACAAAGGTACATTACCACCTCATTAAGGCAAAGGTATTCGCTCGTGATATTGATCTTCTTTATGTGAGGATACATGAGAAGGTTGGTAGAGCAAATCATACAAAGATACATTATCACCTCATTAAGGCAAAGGTATTCGCTCGTGATATTGATCTTCTTTATGTGAGGATACATGAGAAGGTTGCTAATATTTTCACTAAAGTACTTGGAGCAAAGAAATTGACGAATATGGCAAATATCTTAGGATTCTAGGATATGAAATTTAGCTTGAGGGGGAGTGTTGCTATATCAAACTCAACATGTGAGGATCAAGTATGACACTTATGACTTTTCATTTGCCCTTCTTCCTTTATGAATTGAGAAGGGAAATTGTTTCGTCCATCAGTTGACCTGTAGGTGAATCTTTTGCATTGTTGCCTAGAACTAAATCTTTTATCCACTATGTTGGACTTACCACAAAGATGTACATTATCCATAAGCTGAGAGGTGCTCTTTAAATAGAGCTATTATATATTGAAGCTCATGGTTCCCCACAACTAGCACTTGCAAGGAAGAAATCCCTCTTAATAGAGTGGATATGTACTCAAGCATGAGAGTGAAATTCCCCACAATGGCCACCTGAAAGGTTTTACTTGATGTGCCAATGAGACCTCCTTGCTCAGATAGATTTTGGTGTAAGTTCATCAAGGGAACAGAAGCTTAGATGTATGGTTTGAGCCCTCCGCCTTGAAGATGAAAAAGCTTGAGATTTGCATCCGCAATGCAAGAGGACCCCAAGGTTGCATGGTACCTTTCAAAGAATCATCCCACTTTGATGTTGGGTAGTAGATGTTAGCATGCCTCTTAATAGGAAGACTTGAGATGAAGCGAATAGAAAAAGCACTCAAGTCCTGTGGAGCCAAATGGTGCAACAGAGGCCCTTCATACACACATAGTCCATTAAAAGGAAGCCCTGACACATGCACATAGACCTTCATAAAAGGGTAGCTCATAGGGCATGGGATTGGATCCACCAAAGTAGAACACTACGGAGCACCAACTAAATAAACACAAGATCCATGATACACAGATGGTCAATGGGAGCTAAATACTCGAGTCCTTTTTCTGAAATCACAAGCCAGTCAACGACGAACCAAAAACGGGATGCACCTTATTGAAACTCAAACTTGTGTTTCACCTGAGTCTATCATAGTATCTTTGTCACCAGTACTAACTAAAGACGTATGTCCAACAATGGATTATACTGTGTATGTCACCGAAGAATAGGTCAAAACAACGGGCTAGAACTATGCTCATTGAATTTCCTCTAAAAAACTCACTACTAGAAAAGTTAGAAATACCAAACAGAAATTGATATATCTTCAGTCTTGAGGAGTTGGTTTGGCGAGTCGACTATGGCTGCCCATAAAAGATATGTGTGGTGTATTAAGTCATAGAAAGAGTTCATTTCAAACAACTTCCATGCCCGAATGGGAGAACGGCAAAGTACCCCCAATGACAAGTTTTCGACATATCCTGGAGTTTCCAGTTTTTGCCTCTTTTGCATGGATCCTGGGTCCCAACTAGGGTTGCCGATCGATCGCAAAATCTTGTGAAGTTATGTACATGCACACACACCACCGAAACAAACCCTAAGGCAAGCTGAAAAAGATGCATGAAGATGGAACCGGTTGAAAATTGCATGGTTGCCACATGAAACCGACAGCCTCACATCGAGGATCCATCAATGCGTAAACCTTACCCGATTGAAATCGCGATAGTCCGATGATGTAAGGAATTGAACTCACAACCTCTTGGTTAGGAATGTGATGGGCTAACCACTTGCCCCAAAAGCCATGGTTGAGGATTACTTCCTAATCCTCTCTCTTAGGGTGTGGTTCAACCATCTCCTACCAGGATTATGTTACATTCTTTCCCCCTTGAACTCCTAGGGAATGTACCCTGACCAGCTATGGGACTGGCAGGATGTACCCTGGATGTACCCTGGCAGGATGTACCCTGACCAGCTATGGGACTGGCAGGATGTACTCAATCAAGTTCCATCCAAGGATTCCCAAGGAATTCACACATTGCAAGCTAGCTCATTGGAAAGTTCGTTCCGAGAGCTTTCCAACGGTATATTACATGCCTCAATCCGACCTACGGATTGAGAGATACACCCCAATCATTGTAAGGTCCATCCTTGAAACCGACGCGCGCGCCTTCCACAATTCCTACCCTTTCACATAGAGGATGCCCAAGCGCCTTTTTTAGAGGCCATTGGGTCATTCCACCTTGCCCAAGCCTTCTTCCTAGGCTCTGATACCAATGTAAGGAATTGAACTCACAACCTCTTGGTTAGGAATGTGATGGGCTAACCACTTGCCCCAAAAGCCATGGTTGAGGATTACTTCCTAATCCTCTCTCTTAGGGTGTGGTTCAACCATCTCCTACCAGGATTATGTTACAGATGACTTGTTACTTGTTCTTGAATTGATAAGCCAACTGCCCACATGCTCTCTTGGAAGTGTTTGGAGTTGCGAAAGGGTACACATAAACCCATTAGTCTCTTGGAGCTTGTTGATGAAGGTTCCCATTTTGTCTTGGCAATAACATGCCTACTAAGACCGAGTTGTAAAGGTTCAAAGAAGAAACAGATGATGTGGCCTCGAAGGAGTGCACTCCTCAAGAGCATGCACATTGCTTTGGTAGATCATGAAATAAACTCGGAGCAAGCTAGTCCAAAATGGATTGAAGGGGAAGCCATATCACGATGAAGCCACAAGGCGGAGTGTGATCGCATTGAGCCGGGATGCACTTAGCCAAACACTCTGAGATGCATACAAACATCATGCTGATGTGCACACGAAAGTAGGCCAAAGATCCCCAAGAGGAACCTTGCCCAGGTGGTAACCGTAGTTAAATGCCACAGGGAGACATTCCGAACTGTGTGTAAAATGGATATGTGGAGGGTACTCCTCTCAAACCAAAATCTTGCTCAAGCGGTGTCGGTGCAAATGACTAGGTTGCTGGATCAAGTCAATCACCCAGGACACGGCACACGTAGGGTGCTTGTGGGAGGCTCACACGACGAAAAACATGATGCTTCATTAGGGGCAAAAGTGAGCCCTGGATGGGCCTTGTAAGGATTCCTAATGTTCACGGATTAAAATTAATCTCGTGGGTGATTAAGGAGACATGCAAAACCACTAGTTGTTTTGGTAAATAAAATAACATTTGATAGAATTTTCTTCTTCAATGTAAAAATAAGATATATTCTAGCCTTAGGATGCTGGAGATCAACGGTCGCTATGTATTTTCATAGGACTGGGGATGCGAATTCAAACTGCAGTGTGACCTAAGTCTCGGCAAGATTTTCCACCGTTAGATCGAGCCTAAATTGGACGGTAGGCCGCAAATGGGGCTGGTCTCCTTTCTGCACGCTTTTTGACCATTAGATCGAGGATAGATGCGATGGTACACCGCAAACAGTGCTGATCTCATTTCTTGAGACACTATGGATCGTTTGATCAAGATGGAAATCTAATGGATCAAACTAAATGGCACCATTTGCGTTTTGCATTGCATCAACAGCCTTAGGATTGTCCTACGATCCAATGGATGAGATTCGAACGCACAAAAAATAAACCCAGAGCAATGTGTGCCATTGGATTCATCTTCTAATCCAATGGTGTAGATCAACTGCACCTTTTTGCCAACGGATATGTGTGTGAACCACCCGATTAACAAACAAATCAAGGGCCACGATGCACTCCTTCATTGACTTTTGCCAAACGACACAAGTCCTTGGATCTTTCAGTAATCTAATGGCTAGGATAAAAAGGCATGTTATCTTAAACCACCCACGACAAGAAAACCAGGCTCTCATAGTTGTTTTGAAGACTTTGACTACAAACAAACAAGGGAAGCCTAGGCCTAGTCTAGTAGATTAAGGACCTAGACTGTGGCCACTGCTCTCTTCTCATTGGTGGATGACTAATCTCCCCTTAATCTAAAAGGCCCATCCAGAGCTCACTTTTTCCCCTAATGTTAGATAAAAACCTTAATGGTTCATAAGTTGTAAACCACAATTGATATAAAAAGTAACTTAAACAACTTTGACAATCAAGCTGCAAGATGGAGTGGTTAGAGAATTTACATGAAAAACTCAAATCATTCTTGTTCAAAACAAATAAAAAATATTTATCATATCATCTAGTCGCTACTAATAAATTCATCACGTTCACTATATACATTTGATTATATTCATGGGATACACCATATCAAAAACTCAAGGGCTTAAATCCATCTAGAATTCCTCAATCGATCTGCAATATCATATGCATCACTCTTAGAACATGTTTTCTCCTAAGTTGTTATCTTCACCATCATGTCGTCTAGTTCGTCCTCTCCATGGATAGTGCTCTCAAGCTTCTTCTAATCAGATCATAGCTAGGACATCACAAGCTTCTTCTCATCATATCATAGATGAGCTGATAAAAAACCTTAAGAAGAAAATAAGTGTATTCATGAGAAAAAGATATCGCTTTTTTGTTAATTTCTTACATGCATAAAGCTTACTCATATGCATACTTAGACTCACCCACATATGCATGCATAATCTCACATACACATGCACACTTTCATACATGCACATACACTCTGTCACATGCATGATCTCACTCTCAACCTCATGCACATGCATACACTCATTACATACATGCACTCTGACACATGCTCACATGAGCACTCATGCATGCACTCATACACTCATGCATATACATATACTCATGCATATGTATGCTCTCATATAAACATGCACTCATGCACATACATACAGACTAATACACATGCATGCATGCCTATACTTATGCATGCTCTCTCTCATTCACGCACATGCATACTTATACTCTCATGCATGTGCATGCATACATTCATGCACTTATGCACATGATCTATGCTCACACTCACAAGCATTCATGCATACAAAAATCTCACTCTCATGCACATGCACTCTCTCTCATGCATGCACATATTTACTCATGGAAAAATGCATATGCATGCTCACTCTCAGACATGCATATACACTCTCAAGCATACACTCATGCACACACATGTTCATTGTCAGACATGCATATACATTCATTCATGCACTCATATATATGCATGCTCTCATACCCATGCATCCACTTATGCATACATGCATGCATGCATTATCACTCACTCATATACATGCATGCTCTCATACCCATGCATCCACTTATGCATACATACATGCATGCATTCTCACTTACTCACATACTTCCATGCTCTTATGCATTGAAACATGTATACATTCACACTTATGCACATGCATGCTCACATTCACAAACAATGCACATGCATTCTCTCACATACATAAATTAATGCATTAATATATACATAAACTCGTACATGCATACATTCATACTTATGCACATGCATGCATGCTCACGCATGCATATGCATTCTCACACTTACACATGCACATACATACTTTATGTACACATACATGCTTACTTATGCATATAATCACATATTCACTTATTTTAAAATACATACTCTTAAATCTTTCTCTCTGTGTGTGTGTGTGTACTCTTTGTGTGCACCTACAATGATCGAAAAAGGGATCTTTCTTTCTCTCTCTCTCTCTCTCTCTCTCTCTCTCTCTCTGTGCATCCAGCATGTCTCTATCCTCTTCGTGTATGTGTACAATAGTCGAAAAGGCTAAAACATTTCTATCTCTCTCTCTCTCTGTCTGATCACATGGTATAATCTTGTTAGTCTCTCTCTCTCTCTCTCTCTCTCTCTCTCTCTCTCACACACACACACACATTCTCGTTCTACATGACTTCTTCTACATAGCATCAACTACAAATCTCTCTCTCCCTCTCTCTATGTATCTCTCTCTCTCTCTCTCTCTCTCTCTCTCTCTCTCTCTCTCTCTCTCGTCTTTTGGTCATCTTCATGCGATCATCTGTGGCCTTCCCCATGTATATGTGCAACATACCAAATGCCTAATCTCTCTCTCTCTCTCTCTCTATCTATCTATCTATCTATCTAGCTCTCTCTCTATCTCTCTCCCTCTCTCTTTCTGTGTCTAGTTTTTGTAATTTATCACGTGTAGCTCTATAGTAATTAGGAAGCAGTCCAAGGGGGTGAAGATCTCTCCTTCTTTTATCTCTCTCTCTCTACCTCTCTCTCTCACTCTCTCTCTTTCTTCCTCTCTCTCTCTCTCTCCCTATCAATTGTGTGTCTACTTTGTCATGCATGTCTCTATAATAAGAAGTATTTTAAATCTCTCTCTCTCTCTCTCTCTCTCTCTCTCTCTCTTTCTCTCTCTCTCTCTTCCCTAATGGATCGCACATCAGTTAAGAAGCATTCATCACTCTCTCTTCTCTCTATAGTGAGCGTAGCGTGTAGCAGAGAATCTTTCTCTTCTCCCTCTCTCTCATGCACTCTACGTCATGTCATACACACATATGGCTAGCTCAACAGCACTGTGAAGAAGGATCATGCCAAGAATGCGTATTTGATAGCCTTCAAAAACTTGCACAAGCAAGTTCCCTAACATCAATCTTAGCAATAGCAATCCTTACAATAACTTTGTGGTGCCCAACATCACTACTGTCATGCTTCTCCTCGCTCGAAATCGGCACTGGTGTGCACTTCCTCCAACTCCATGACACACCGAAATGCTACAAACTAGTAGCCACCAAATTCATCAAGCCTACACTTGTGGAGATGAAGGTAGGCAACACTTTCCACCTATCTCTCTAGGAAGAGATCATGCTAGGGCATGCAAATAGCCACCACTAAATTGGGGTGGAGAATGGGATCTAAGGTAAAAGGCTTAATCCCTAATCAAAACTAAGGTTCTAGATGCATGCTATAGTTGGAACTAGAATCTTAGTAGGTAAATAGTTTAGAGATTAACGTAGCCTACCTATACAAAATAAACTTACTTCTACTAGGAGTCGCAAGTTTCAGGTTTTCCTCATATACTCATATAACAACCATAGAGCCTCTAACGTCTATTTTCAAATCACACATATCCCTACCCCCATTTCTAAATCATCCTTTTCATCATTCTAATAATTTTCCTTACATATCAAAATAATTTACATATATAATCATGAAATACATGAAAATAAATTCTATATAAAATTAAAAAATAAGTAAAGTTCAAAAGTGTTTCACCTGATTATTTTGGTTCATCATCAACGTTGTTTGTCATCGAAATATTTCTCTGATTGTCTGCATAGATAACTCTTGTTTTCGCTTAAAAGGTTTCAAAGTTGTTGTTTACTTTTTCATATCTTTTATAATTTGATTGGTAACAATTCCCAAAATTTCTTTTTCTTTAAATATTTTCTGTGCTTGAATTTTTATGCATATTAGTTTTTTATTCACTATCCTCACTTTAACTTTGGTTATGAGTTTGGTTGCTAGTTTTCAAGTTGAATTGTACTTTCAAATTTTCAATTTTCTCATTATCAAATTTTTGTTCATTTAGTCAAGACTTGTGATCAATTGATAAATGTAATTCTTCATCTTTCTCTATTTTCTCTTGATTTGTTTGTTTACATTCTTGTATATCATCTTACAATCTCTCTTGTAAAATATCTTCAAAGTTTTATTTGTCCTCCTTTCGTTGATTATTTCTTGTAGCTTTCAATGATTGAATCATAATATCTTGTTCACCTGATTTTGTTTTTCTCTCTTGCTTTACTCTCCATTGTTTTCTACCTCTTTTATTTGATCTTAATAAAATTTGTTTTTGTTTAAAATATTTGATCATTCCTCCTCGGTCTAAGTTCAAGTGTAAAGGGGCATGCGTGAGGAAATCATATATTTTTATCCCAATATGACATACTATTTGATGTTTGGATACATGTTCAAATGCAACACAATGATCATAGGTATGACCGATCTAGTCAGACCAAACACATCAAACAATGCGCTTCTAATATCTACTTGATTTTATAGATATCAGGTTGGTTTTTCTAAGATCACATGAAGGTTTTTTATCAGATCTATAACGAGACAAACTTTGGACTCTCACCTCATGTTCATGATTAAGGTTCAATGCTTGTAATTCTTTAATTTGAATGGTCAAAAATTGAACTTTATTTTTTAATTCTAAAGCTTCAGAATCCATCGCTTGCATAGTTTTACACATTGTTTGAAATTCTTAAGAGTATTTCTCATTACTTGCATAGTTTTACACATTGTATTTATGCTTTGTAGTAACGTTAGGATAATCCCAATTTTTTGTTGAATAGATTCATCCACTCTTATCTCTATTTCTTTAAATCTCTCTTTATATTCTCTAAATTTCTTCCCAATCAATTCATTAAGATCATATTTCTTATCTTGTGAGTTAATTTCAATGAAAATCTTTTGGTTATTATAACTAGAGACCTCCCATGATTCTTTAATTAACTGAGTATTAAACTCACACCATCTCATATCTTTATGATTTTGAATTTATTTAACAATTGATTCTTTTATAATTATTTTGAAATAAGTACTTATCATAGTTTTATATACACCATTAAGTTGAGCATGCTTTCCAGAACTATGCAAATATTCATTGATGTTAATGCCTGTGAATTTTTCTTTCTCATTAGGCACACATTCAACTACTTTAGATCCCTTCTTTTCAAGGTTCATATTGTAACGTATGTCTATAAGTTTCATTTGTTCCTTTGTACCCATTACTCACTTGTGTTTTGCACTAGTGTAACTAGTGGTAAATTCCTATTGGAATGCAAACAAAGGTACAATAAAAGCAGCGGGTTTGTGATAATATTAAATGCAAATATGTGATGTAAGACTTAAAATTCTTTTTATGCGTTGAAATGAAACAAGAACAATGCAAGAACTTTAAATGAAATGAAATGCATTATAATATGCATGAAATTCAATGAAATGAAACTATGCATATGATTAATTTTACTTGTTCAAAAATGCAAGGATAAAACAAAAACATTTTCATATGTTTGAGTTTTAAATATGGGAATTGATGGAATTTACAATAATTATTACCTTATCTTTTCTTGGAGAAGATGTTAAAAGTGAGTGTAGGTGAATGAAAGTTTAGATACACTTTTAAAAGATAAATCCTAAAACAAGGAAAGCTATGTAAGTGACTGTGCCAAAGTATGAGCTTTGGTTGAAGAAAAAGCAGAGGTGATGAGGTACAAGCTTATGTATGATTCTGTGGAGGTTCTTAGGTCATAAGCTCAGCCCTCAACACCCACGATGTTTCATAAATTGTTGCTTTAGCTACCACATCAATGGAAGATAAACTATGACTTTTATATCTGCAAATTAGAGAACATGCTCATTCATAAAGCAAAATTTAAACATACATCACCTCAGTTCATTGAGTTGCCATGGAATTTCATGTCGAGTTCAACAAATTGTCAGTGTAAATGGTTGGGTTGCTGGATCAGGGCAATCGTCGACTACAAGACACACGCATGGTGCTTGTAGATGGCTCAAGCGAGGGAAAACACATGACACTTTAGATAAAAAACTCGGTGGTTCACAAGTTGTAAAGCACAATTGACATAAGAAGAAACTTAAACAACTTTGATCATCAAGCTGCAAGATAGAGGAGTTAGAGCATTTACATGGACAACTCTAATAATTCTTGTTCAGAACAAATCATAAATATTTATCATATCATCTAATGCTTAATAATAAATTCATCATGTTCATTATATAAATTTGATTATATTCATGGGATACAACATATCAAAAACTCAAGGGCTTACATCAATCTAGACTTCTTGAATCGATCTCACAAGCTTCTTCTCATTAGATCACAGATGGGCTATTAAAAAACATTAAGAAGCAAATAAGTATATTTATGAGATAAAGTGCTCACTCTTTTTATTAATTTCTTCACATGCATAAAGCTTACTCATATGCATACTTACACTCACTCACATATACATGCATGATCTCACATAAACATGCACACTCTCGTACATGCACATGCACTCTCTCTCATGGATGATCTGACTCTGATACTCATGCACATGCATACACTCATTGTATGCATGCGCTCTCACAAATGCTCACATGCACAGTCATGCATGCACTCATACACTCATGCATATGTATGCTCTCACATAAACATGCCCTCACACATATACATACACATTCATACAGTTGCATGCTCATACTTATGCATGCTCTCTCTCATTTATGCACATGCATACTTATACTCTCATACACGTGCATACAAACATTCATGCACTTATGCACATGTATGCTCACACATATACATTCATGCATACAAACTCTCACTTTCATTCACATGCACATACACTCTCAATCATACACTTAGGCACATGCATGCTCACTTTCACATAGGCATATACATTCATTTATACACTCACATACATGCATGCTCTCATAACCATGCATCCACTTATGCATATATACATGCATGCATTCTCACTCGCTCACATACATCCATGCTCTTATACCCATCCATCCACTTATGCATACATTCTCCCTCACTCATATGCATGCTCTCATGCATTGACACATGTATACATGCACACATGCACATGCATGCTCACATTCACTCACCCAAATGCATTCTCTCACATACATACATTCATGCATTCATGTATACATAAAATCATACACGCACACATTCACACTTATGCACATGCATGCATGCTCACTCATGCATATGCATTCTCATACTTACACATGCATACATATATACTTTATGTATACATACATGTTTACTCGTGCATACAATCACGTGTTCACTTATTTTAAAATACATACTCTTAAATCTCTCTTTCTCTCTCTCAAATCTTTCTCTCTCTCTGTCTTTGTCTGTCTATCCACGCATGTTTTTAACCTACCACCGGGAGACTTCTTCTTTTTCTCCTTCTCTCTTTGCCAAATGTGTGCCCCTGTAGCGATGTCAAATTTCTACGCATGTTTTTAACCTACCACCGGGAGACTTCTTCTTTTTCTCCATCTCTCTTTGCCAAATGTGTGCCCCTGTAGCGATGTCTAATTTCTATAGTCGAAAGGCTCTCTCTCTCTCTCTCTCATCTATCTTTCTCTCTGCTCTCTCTCTCTGATGTCCACGTGCACCTCCAACAGCTGGAAAAAGGAGATGCTCCTCTTTCTCTCTCTCTCTCTCTCCACATCCATCATGTCTCTGTCCTCTTATCTACGTATGTGTGCAATAGCCAAAAAGACTAAGACATTTCTTTCTCTCTCTCTCAGTCTGATCGCATGATAGTAGCTTGTTAGTATCTCTCTGTTTCTCTCTCACATTCTCTTTCTACCCGTCTTCTTCTATGTAGGAGTAACTAGAAATCTCTCTCTCTCTTTCTCTCTATTTCTCTCTCTCTCTCAGTCTGATCGCATGATAGTAGCTTGTTAGTATCTCTCTGTCTTTCTCTCTCTCTGTCTCATATTCTCTTTCTACCCATCTTCTTCTATGTAACAGTAAGTACAAATCTCTCTCTCTCTCTCTCTTTGCCATCTTCGTGCGGTCATCTCCAGCCTTTTGCTAGTATGTGTGCAGCATCCACAAAGGCAAAAACATCGCTCTCTTTCTCTCGCTCTCTCTCTCTCTCTCTCTCTCTCTCTCTCCACTTTCTATAATCGATCGTGCGTAGCTCTCTAGCCATGGGGAGGCAGTCGAGGGGAGGAAGATTTCTCTTTCTTTTCTCTCTCTCTTTCTCTCTCTCTCTCGATCTTTCTATCTGTTGCATGTCTACTCTGCCGTGTGCGTCACTACAACAAGGAGTATCTAGGATCTCTCTCTCTCTCTCTCTCTCTCTCTCTCTCTGGATCGCACAGCAAATCAGAAGCTGTCGGCGCTCTCTGTTCTCTCTACGGTGATCACAGCCTGGAGCAAGGAATCTTTCTCTTCTCTCTCTCATGCACTCACTGCCTCATGTCATGCACACATATTGGTAGCTCGACACCGGTGTCAAAAATGCTTACTGAATAGCCTTCCAACACCTGCACAAGCGAGTTCCGCAAGAGCAATCTAAGCAATAACAATCCTAGAAATATCTTCGTGGTGCCCAACCTCAGTATTGCCATGCTGTTCCTCGCTCCAAATTGTCACTAGACTGTGATTCGTCCTGCTCCATGACACATCGGCATCGCTCAAAACCACTAGGCCACCAAATTCATCAGGCCTACGCTTGTGGAGACAACGGTGGGCATCACTTCCACCTACCTCTCTAGGAAGAGATCATGCGAGAGCACGCAAACAGACAACACTGAATTAAGGATGGAGAGTGGGATCTGATCTGAGGTATGGCCGCCTGCACAAACCCTGTGTTCCAATCATGCACGGAGATATGCATTACATGCCGCATCGATGGCAGCCATCTTGGGATACACGAACAGACTCTATTTTGGTAAATACACATGTCAACACTTAAACATAGATACTATACTAACATATCACACTTTTCATTCATTTTTTAAATAGTTAAACACATAAATAGTTAGTAACATATGTATGCACTCATATTTAGCTTTTTGATTTTGTTTATTTTCTTTCGATCTCATTTTTATTGTTTCTTAACACTCATAATGGAGGTTCATATTAAGGGTTAATTTAATAATTAAATGCTTTAATATTTACTTAGATAGTCTTTACATTCACATAGGGTCGCAAGTCTCCTATAATATATGCAGACTATCACATGACTCTCACACATTCACTTGACCTCAAGCATGTGTTCAAACACATAATTCCTACTCTCACATTCTTTTACATATAGCACTACACATATGCAACCCACCAACCCAAAATAATTCAAGCAAGTGACAAAGTCACAATCATCAATAACTCAAGAAATGCCATACATGCACACATAACACAAGTACGTTGCCCGTAGCATGGATCATCCACCTTGTGTTTACCTTGATCCAATATGCGAGTTGAAGGGGGCCTGTTGAAGCATCCACCCACGTTATGTAATTGCCTTAGTAGATGAGGGAGCCATCCGAAGAGCGCACTCAACTTGTGAGGGATGGAGTGTTACTTAGGGACCTGCACAAAATTCTCGCCCACAACAAAAAGGAGTGTAGGGAAAGACCTATGATGTCTGACCCTAGCTGACATTGTCAAGCCAATTGGAAGAGATAGGCTAGCTGATACATTCCATGTTCCATTGCACCGTGAAGAAGATAGTTGTGATACCAAGTGTTATGAAGTGGCCCAGAGGTATCCCAGGGATGGCCTCATGAGAGGTTAAGCAGAAGTGTATGATGATTTGAGGCCTTAAGAGTTGTGCGGAGGCATCTTGTATGGATCTTGGACCAATTCGCGACCCTTCTCGAGGAGTGCCTTGAGGTTCCAACTGAATGTCATCCAAACTTAGCACGCATAGGTGAGTGGCTAGAATCAACATTTTCCACCATTTCGGATCATAGGTCCCATCCTTGTGGAGAGGAGGCCATATCCGATACCCAATCACCCACAAAAAGTTTGAGAAAGCATTCCTATTATCGAGAATCTATTTGACTGAAGGAACCGACGAGAGACCGATGTCAAATTCAAGGAAAATATGCTCAACACATATGTTTCATAGTGCCTTGCAACAGCGTAGCGTCTGGAAATGCTCATGAATGAATGACTCTCCTCCCAACCAAATGCCTCTATATATAGCTCTCTCCAGGGGACTACCTTCTTGGGCAGGTGAATGCTAATCATCCAAGTGTCAGCCATGTAACTACATGTGCGCCAAGTGTCCAGTGGATGCTTCTAGAAGGTTCTAGAGCTCTTTGGGCAAAATACTCTTCCCATGTACCTCATGGGGATTGAACCCAAGACCTCGTCCTTCACACCCTTGAGTCTTAACCATTAGGCTAAGTCGATTACTTGGTTACAAGAGTAAATGACCTACCAGTAAGTCTAGACTCGAGATCTTTGGCCACACAAACGAATGACCAAACGGAATCCGATTTCAGATCTGTCTGAACCAATCGGATCCCTAGATCACCCACTTACTTTATTACATTCTTCCCCCCTTGGAAAATATTTTTGTCCTGGAAAATTAGAGTTATATATACTGTAGGCAACCCCCGAGCCTCATGTTCTAAAACTTGACGAACATGCATTCATTCAAACAGGTTATTTACTTAGAACTTGAAAGTAAAAAATCTTATCATATTCTAGATCTTGAAGAACATGATTGGTTTATCTACTTAAAACTTGAAAGTAGAAAACCTCCTTTATTTGGGACCAACTTAAAACTTGAAAGCTGGAAAACGTCGTTGGATTGTGGAAACTTTTTCCCATGTTGAATTTTCTTCAGTTCCATCCTTCCATTTTACTAAGCACTCTTCATACAAGTGGCTTCTTGTACGTTTATCTCGGGTGCGAAGTATCCTTTCAGGTTCATGAGGAACTGTTTCATTTACTGGAATAGGAAGTATGACCTGATGTCCAACTAGATTATCTGAATCTGTTAGACTCTTCCTAAGTCGACTAACATGGAACACTGGATGAATCCAACTATCATCTGGAAGTTGCAATTCATAAGCCCACAAACTAACTTTCTTGGTGATTGGAAAAGGACCGCAATATCTAGGCGACAACTTGGCGCATTGACTAGTCTTGAACTTTTCCGATCTTTCAGGAATACGAAGATAAACTTGATCGCCAACCTGAAAAGTAACATCTCTTCGCTTTGGATCGGCATAAGCCTTTGCACGATCTTGAGCTTTCTTTAAATTTTCTTTAGCTAATTTAAGCTTAAAGTTCATGTCTTGAAGGAACTCTTGAGCTGCTTGAACTCGTTCATTATGAAGTCCCACTGCATAAGGAGACCTAGGCTGGAAACCGTACATCAACATGAATGGACTAAATTCAGTTGATGAATTCTTGGCACTGTTATAGGCAAACTGAGCTAAAGGAAGATAATCTTCTCAATCAGTCTGTTTGGAAGTAACATAAGCTCTAAGTATGTCTTCCAAAATCTGATTGACTTTCTCTGTCTGTCCATCCGTCTGGGGATGTTCAGCTGTACTTAAACTTAGTTTAGTTTCAAGTCGACTAAAGACTGCTCGCCAAAAATGACTTGTAAATCGAGCATCTCTATCAGAAACTATGTCTACTAGAAGACCATAGAGTCTATAAAGTTGATTTACAAATATTTTTGCAAGTTCTGGAGTCTTATAAGTAGTCTTGACTGGTATAAACTGAGCAAGTTTAGTCAATCGATCAACTACAACCCAGACTGAATCAAAGCCCTTCTGAGTGCGGGGTAATCCAGAAATGAAATCCATGGAAATGCTTTCCCACTTTCCTTTGGGAATTTCCAAAGGATGCAGCAATCCTCCAACTTTAAGTCGTTCAAACTTATTTACTTGACATTTATGGCACTTAGACACATAGTTTTGCACATCTCGATGCAAACTAGGCCAATAAAAATGTCTTTTCACTAACCCATACGTTCGGTTAATACCAGGATGTCCTGCACTTGGAGCATCATGGCATTCGAAAAGTACTTGATTTCGTATGTCCACTATACTTGGGACACAAACCTTACCTTTGTAAAGCAAATATTCATCTTGGAGAGAATAGTGTTTAAACTTTCTCTCAGAAGTACTTGCTTCAGTTTGTTTATCTTGTTCAGCTTCTTTCCATGCTTGACTAAAGCTTGGATCCTCTTTGCAGCTTCCTTTCAAAGTTGAAATAAATTCACTTTGAATTTGTACAAAACTTAGATTGTTCAACATAGGCATCCGACTTAGGGCGTCTGCCACTGCATTGAACTTTCCTTTTCTGTACTTGAGCTCATAATCGAACTCTTGCAACAGTTCGGCCCATCTTGCTTTTCTACCTCTAAGATCAGGTTGGTTTGCAAACCACTTTATGCTCTCTTGATCAAAAACTATGGTCAGCTTTGATCCATATAGATAATGGCGCCATTTCTTTAGAGCATTTATAATAGCGAACATCTCTCGCTCATAGGTAGAGTAGTTTTGTTGAGCAGGACTTAGCTTTCTACTCTCGAAAGCTATTGGTCGACCATCTTGGCTTAGTACTGCTCCTACTGCAGATGAACTTGCATCTGTCTCTAATTGGAAAGGCTTGTTTGGATCTATGATCTGTAGAACCGGGGCCGATGCTAACTTTGATGCTCTTCTTTCCAATTTAACTTTTGATGCTTCCCTTTGAGTTGATCCGTCAAAGGTACTGTGATCTTGGCATATCTAGCCACAAACTTCCGATAATATCCTGCCAATCCGAGAAAACTTTGTAGTTCTCGAACCGTCTTGGGCTCAGGCCATTCAAGAATCGCTTGGACCTTTTCCGGGTCAACTTTGATTCCTTCCGCGGAAATAATATAACCTAAATACTTTACTTTTGGGGTAAAGATTTCACATTTTGACTCTTTACCGTAAAGTTTATTATCGCGAAGAAGTTGAAAAACTTTTTCAAGTGCTCTAAGTGATTTTCATGATCTTTACTGTAGATCAGAATATCATCGAGAAAATCTACAACAAATTTTCCCAAATACGGCTTAAGCACTTGATTTATCAAAGTCATAAATGTTGCGGGTGCGTTTGTCAACCCGAACGGCATCACTAAAAACTCGTAGTGACCAAACTTTGTTCGAAAGGCTGTTTTAGGAATATCATCATCTTTGATTCTGATCTGATGATAACCTTGGCGTAAATCAATCTTAGAAAAGACTGTAGCCCCCTTTAAACTATCGAAAAGATCTTCGACTAGTGGCATGGGATACTTGTTCTTTATCATAAGATTGTTTAACGCCCTATAATCTACACACAGTCTCATAGTTCCATCTTTCTTTTTCAGTAGAAGGATGGGTGATGCCCATGGAGACTGTCTTGGGCGGATAAATCCTTTATCCAAATACTCTTGGATTTGATTTTTCACCTCCTGATTCTGGACATAGGGGAGGCGGTATGGGTTTTGAGATTTTGGCTTGGTACCCGGAAACAGATCTATACTGTGATCGATGTTTCCACGAGAGGGTGGCAAGCCGTAGGGGAGTTCCTTAGGGAACACATCTTTAAATTCCTTCATTAAATTGTTAAATTTAACATAAACTTCTCGAGGAATAAAGGACGAGACATAAGAAACTTGATTTATATTATCAGAATTGATTACATCGGTGCCAAGGACAAGAAAAGCTTGAGTCCTGGCTTCTTTATTGACAAGTTTCTGAAGTTCAGTGTATGATATCAAAGGGATACTTGGAACATCATGCTCACCCTTGATTTTATACACTACACCGTCACGCTGGAATTCCAAAGTATTTGTAAAATAACACCTGGTCAATGAAGGTCCTAGACTCCATAGCCACTCTCTCCCTAAAACGAGATCTACCCGATCCATATTCATTATTTGGAAGTCCAAGGTGTCTTTAAATCCTTGGATTTCTAGTTCCAAATTACATATCATTGTGTCCCAAACACGGGTGTCTTGACCGTGCATCATGGAGACAATGTATTTATGAGGAGATGGTTCCTGAGGAAGAGCCAGTTTTTTTACTAACGCATAATTGATAAAATTATGCGTAGTAGAGTCATCCACCATTATCCGGATGGTGTGCCCTTTTACTGATCCATGCAACTTGACCAAATCATGTGGACCAAACTCTTGAGGTTGCCACATGTTTTTGGAGATTTGACATGAATGGGTACTGTCACAGTGCATAATCTGAACCTTCTTTGCACTTGAATTTGCATCCAAGTTCAAAGATTGAATCAGATGGATTTGCTGCTTACCCTTTCCCTTACTTTCTCTTCTGACTGGACAGGCACGGCTTCGATGTCCAGGCTTGAGACATTTAAAGCACAAGTTTTCTTTTTGCGCTTTATCATGATCTTCTGGAGAAAGGATGTGTCTAAAAACACGAGGTTTTTTAGACACTCTTTCATTAGATCTAGTCCCTTTGCCCTTACGCTTAAAGTTATTCTTCTGGGAATAACTGCTTTCCTGCGGGACATCCAAACGTGAATTGTCCTCATAAATATGTGCGACCTTAATCGCCTCTTCAAGGGATTTAGGCGCATGCCTCTTAACTTCATTACGAATTCGCTGGTTAAGTCCTCTGACAAAACCGCGAAGTCGATGGAAGTCATCTAAATTCTTTAACTTCAGAATTACATCTCTGTATTCTGAAATACACACCAATAGCGGTCTACCCTTCTGCTGAATTTTATCCCATGCTTTCCAATTGCGTTCCTCCTCCTCATTCTCGGGGAGAAACTCTTTCTTGAAAAGATGGGAAAATTCATTCCAAGTGGTAGGTTTCTTGTGAGTCTCAGAGAGACTCATCCACCATGTATAAGCTTTCGGTCCTAGCGACAAACTTGCTTCTACTACCCTCACATGATCGGGGGTATGTTTGAGTTCATGGACATCTTTCCATTTCTCTAAGAAAGTCAAAACCGCGTCCTTATTCCTATCCTTATCCTCTCCAGAGAAATAATGAGGACGGATCTCTTTTCCCAAAGAGAGATCCACAAGGCGGTTATGAGTTTCTAACATCCCTACCGAAGCAACACACAAGGGAGTAGAAGACGCTAGACTAAGACGGCTCATACTTCCCGCTAAAGGAAACATATCTGTATGGGGAGAGGATAATTCCTTATCCTTTTCCATCCTAACAGACATCGATGAAGTTGCGATCGTATCTATGTGGCTACCTAAAATAGTCTTACTGATATCCTTAGGCGTCTCAAGTAAGTTCAGAATGGCCTTAAGGTGATCCTGGATTCCATCAACAGATTGACGGAGTACTGCAACCTCATCCGGAATACTGGACAACTATCCAAGCTTTTGCTCAACTAGCAACATCCTACTTTCCATATCTTTCCTCTCGTTTAAAGTAGTGTTTGTTTCCCCTTTTTTCGCAGAATCGTCAACGTCTAATGCTACAATCGCTGATTCTATTTTAGATGCATCAGACGCATGACTAGTATTTGAAACCATAGGTGCAGATGAATGCAATGCACGTGCAACTATTGGTGGTCAGTCGTAAACCTCTTTCCATAGGAGTGGAAATAGGTTTATAGTCTTCAAGGCCAAAATGTTGCAATAATGTGTCAATATATTTCGTTTTACACAAAGCCATTCCACCATCAATGTGCATAAATTGAATGCCCAAATAGTGATGCAAATGCCCCAAATCAGACATCTCAAATGAGGCATGAAAATCAACCTTAAAATCTGGAATATGCCTCTCAAGAGGACCATTGAGCAGTATGTCATCAACATAAACCACAACGATCAGATTTACATCATTAGCATGCTTAACATATAAGGTGCTTTTTAGTTGGAGTGTTCTCAAAACCATGTGCAATGAGATAGGCATGTATCTTTTCATACCAAGCACGTGCTGCTTGCTTCAAACCATATAATGCCTTCTTTAACCTGCACACCTGGTCCTCATCCCCTTTCTGCACAAAGCCACAGGGCTCAAAAACATACACTCCTTCATGCAAGTCACCATTCAGAAATGTTTTTTTGATGTCCAACTGATGTACATTCCAACCATGATGAGCTGCAAGTGCACAGATGCGAGGAACAGTAGAACTACCATCAACAGTAGTCAAAATGATTTAAGCAACTCGCATGATAGGATAAGAGGAGTTGTTGGCACATGTGATAGTATTCCCTATAGGGGCAGGCTCGAGTGAAGTAAAGAAACTATGTTGCAAGGTGATATGTTTGGTCACCCCACTATCAAAGTACCAAACATCTAAGTCTACTATAGACATGCAGTGCTCATGAGAAGATGGGTCAAAACTGCAAACATTAGTAAATGCCCATTCTTCATCCTGCAGAAGGTTAGCACACTCACTACCTATTACAACTATGCAAATAGTACAGAGAATGACAAGCATACAACATTGATGATGAATTCAATAAGTGCATTAGAGAAGGATGATCTCAAGGTATTCTATATTGACTCTGGTTGTTCAAATCATTTTTCACGTAATATAGAATTGTTATCAGAATTGGAAGAAAGTATTTCAAGCCACAGTACAAACTTGTGACAATACAAAACATAATGTGCATTTACTTGGAAAAGTGAAGTGCATGAGTGGAGATGATTTGCTAACAAATGTCTTCTATGTCCCAACAATACCAAAGAATCGTATTAGTGTGCGACAAATAGTAGACAAAGGTTTTCAAGTCAGATTTACAAATGAAGGAGTATTTGTTGAAGATCTAGAGGATGGATACAATCAAATTGTCTATGGTAAGAAGGAATGTTGGTCAAGCCCTGATCACACAAGGTGCAAAGGATTGTTGTTCAAGCCCTGATCACACAAGGTGATGAAGTACTTATAGAGTTAGACCCTTGGCATAAGAGGTTAGGACATTTCAATGAAAAAGGAATCAAAACCATGGTGGAGAATGAATCTCTGATAGGGCTACCAAATTTAAAAAGCCAACAAATGATCTAAAAATGTGAAGCTTGTTAGATGGGAAAGGCACACAGGTTATCATTTCAGAGAATCCTTTGAACAATGCATGAATTGATAAAGATCTCCCACTCCATAACTAAGATCAGGTCTTGTTAGTGTAGCATAAATCAAGCTTCCCACTAAAGATTGATACTTCCTCATATCCTTGAACTTTGCACCATCATATTTACTGATTTTATGATTAACCTCAAGTGGTGTTGATGCCTTTCTGCAATTCTCCATGCTAACCTTCTTCAAAAGATTCAGAAGATACCTTTCTTGTGATACATATATGCGATGATTTGCATAAGTGATTTCCATTCCAAGAAAATATGACAATTTTCCTAGATCGCTTATCATGAATTCCTTCTCAAGTAATATCTTCACCTCCTTGATTCGTTCATTTGAAGTACTTTTCATTATAATATCATCTGCATAAATATAAATGTAGCTCATACCTTCATCTGTTCTCTTGATAAGTAAACTTGCATCTGCCTTTGAACATTGATATCCAAGATCATTAAAATACTTCACAAGTCTATAATTCTAAGCTCTTGGAGCTTTCTTTAATCCATAAAGTCCTCTTCTCAATCTGCAAAGATAATTTGAATACTTGTAATCTGCAAACCCTTGAGGTTGCTCCATGTAGAATTCATCTGATATATATACATTTAAAAATGCATTCTTTATATCTAGTTGAATCAATGTCCATCCTTTTGATGCTGCAATAGCAATGATTGTCCTTATGGTTGACATCTTTGCTACAAGACTAAATGTATCATCATAATCGATGCCATGAGTTTGAGCATAGACTTTAACCACCAATCTAGCTTTGTATCTGGCTATTCTTCCATCTTCATGCTTCTTTATTTTGTAAACCCATTTATTTCCAATTACTTTCTTACCATTATGTTTTGGAACAACTTCCCAAGTCTTGTTCTCTTCAAGTGCATTAAAATCTTCCTTCATTGCTTCTTCCCATTGTTTCTTAATGTTTGCTTCATCATAACTTTGTGGTTCTTCATCTTCCTTAACCATGTAAGCATAGATTTTCTGAGTCAAATAAGAAGTGTCATAGGAATACCTTGTTGGTTGTTTCCTGAATAATGTTGACCTTCTTGGTTCATTCTCTTCATGTGTATCTGGATATACTTCTTTATCAAATCTAGGTACATCTTCATTTCTTCTATATGATCCTACCCTGGATGTGCTTGCTTGCATATGATCTTCATCTCTATCTACCTGCATGTGTGATTTACCTCTTTCACTTCTTCTTACCTGTTCTTCAAATGTTTCAAGATTACATTCTTTTTCTGCATACCAACTCTTCTGTTCATCAAATGTTACATCTCTAGAAACAATAAATTGTTTGGTAAGAGGACTCCATAGCCTATAACCCATCTTCTTTTCATCATGGTAGACGTTGAATGTCAGACATGACTTTTTCCATGTTTTTTTTACAAACTATCTCTTTTGTTTC
This sequence comes from Ceratopteris richardii, assembly GCA_020310875.1. NCBI lineage: Eukaryota > Viridiplantae > Streptophyta > Polypodiopsida > Polypodiales > Pteridaceae > Ceratopteris > Ceratopteris richardii. The sequence goes on along the minus strand of CM035425.1, from coordinate 121,075,837 downwards.
TCTGATATGATTGAGATTAACGCTTGGAAGATAGCGCAAGGAAAAATCGAATGCTTCTTAGGAAAAAGAAAAGTATTCTGAATTATTGGGATATGTTTTAGTAATTTTCATGCATTATTTTGATGCATTTCATAGGTTTCAAAGTCCATAATCTATAAGTTTTGCAACGATCCAAATGAATTAAGATTGTCAAAAGCATACCACTGTCAAACATTTATGTGTATTAAAAGATTTGTTTGTATTGTTCTTCACTTTTACATAATCACATTAACTTCTCAGGCATTGAAATTGGATGTATTTGTCTCATAATGAGATAAACGTTCGTGATATTATCTAATTGAGATTCAAAGGAGTTTTATCTTTTGGAGATAGTATCTCATGTTTCAATAAATTCTAAAGATTGAGTGTTAGTCCGGCCCTACTATGACAGCCTGAGTTCGCTCCAAGCACCCGACGTGCATCGTAATTCCAGCAGTTGACTTGATCCACCAAAGTTCATTTTCTTGGCACCCTGTGTGCACCCCTAAGCGTGCAAGAACCCGACCACATACATGAACCCGATGTGAAATGCATGGGGGGATTGATCTTTATTTTGATCTGAGTTTGAAGTTGACCTTGAGATGACTTGAGTTGACCATTAGAGTGAGAGACTTGAGGATGAGGGTTTGAGGGCTTGAGTGTTGAGTTTGCCTAGGACTTTGATTTTGACCAAGATTTGACCACGATGGAAGGCCTTAGGCTTAGATCCGAGAACCTTGAGCACTTTACTTCAATTGTTGACTGAATCCCAAAGGATTGCCACAAATAGTGATGGAGTGCTGAGAGCCCTAGAGGCAATCTCAAAAGAGTGTGGATTCTTTAATGGCGGAGATGTAACCAAGTTCTTGCAAATCTATGATATGAAAATGGACCTCTATGGTGTGAGTGCTTCTATGAAGCTTAGTGAATTTGCAAGGATTTTAATGCCCGGTGTCAATCCTAGCATTTATGCTCTTCAAGAGCGATCCCATACATGGAATGAATTTAAGAATTTGCTTAGAGAAGAGTATTATTTAGAGGACTTAGTCATGCCCACACAACATGAATTTAGAGAGTGGGTGGCTACTCCAAATAAAGGCCTTGAGGTGATCGAGCTACTTCAAGAATTTGAAGAGCGATTTGAACAATTGAGTAATAATGATCAAGATGCTTTGGAACACGAGAAAGTAGAGCTCTTCATTAAGAGTGTAGACCTTGATTTGGCTATAGAGCTAGGTGACATGTTAGAAGACTTGAGTGAGCCTTTAGGATTGACTAAGGAATGGATTAGAGTGCATAAGGCCATATCGATGCTCTTGAGATGCAAGAAGTGGAGGTCATATGTAGTACAAGATAGAGCTGAGGATACTCAAGTTTTCCAATGCCTACTACAAGACCTTTAGTTTATATTAATGAGATTATGAAGGATGAAAATGAACATGGAGTCAACTTTGTGTCCCTTAACCAATCCCACCAATCTGGAGTGGACTTAGAGTATACAAGAGTCGAGGATGAGAGGATAAGAGAAGGTTTGAGTGAGGACTTGCATGAAGAAATCATTTCCATTTCTAGAAAGGAAGAGATATATCAAGATGAGACTAGTAAAGATGATGATAAATTAGAAAGTGAGTTTGATGATGTGGTTTTAGTATGCATGCATCAACTTAATAGAGATGATGAGAAAGAGCAAGAGGTTGAATTGATTGAAGAGAAAAAGGATGTTTGGGAAGAAAATTCAAGTGAGTCATATGATGAGTCAAACTTGAGTGTTGTTGAGAGTCTTAGTGACTTGTGTTTTGAAGTAGTTAGTGAAGCAGGTGTCAAGGCTTTCCACGATGAGAAAGATGGGGCATTGGTCACCAAATCTTCACGAGTTGAGGATATTCTCACTATTCCTCCTCAGGAAGTAGGAGGGGGTGAGAGAGATGAGGTTGATCTAGAGGAAAATGAAAATTTTGATGAATTTTCTCCCAAGCATAATCTTTTGCATGATGAAGAATTGAATGTATGTGAACAAGTGTGTAGTGATGATGAGTATGATGAATGCTTAAGCTTGATTGATTGTGGAGAGCTATTTTCAATGGGAATGCATGAGAATCTTATAACTCAAGATGATTTTGTTGAATTGATGTATGCTAGTTTCGGTTTGCATGATTTTGAGTGTGAAGACATAGATGAATTGAATGAATTATCTTCACAAAGTGAATGCATGTTGGCTGGGAGTTTTGAATTTAATCCGATTCAAATAAATGTATCTAATGTTCAAATGAATGAAGTTTTTAAAAATTTGTTTAGTGAATATGATGCTACTGATTTTTCTTATGAGTTTTTTAGAACAGCTACTAATCTAGAGGCAAAGGAAGATCATGCGTTTGAATGGATCATAGAGGAGGCCATTACTTTCAAGCAACTTGTTCATGTTTCATTGTTGATGGATTTTCGTGAAGTCCTTTCATGGATTGCATGTGTACATATGAATATTTTTAGAACAGGTACTAATCCAGAGGCAAAGGAAGATCATGCGTTTGAATGGATCATAGAGGAGGCCATTACTTTCAAGCAACTTGTTCATGTTTTATTGTTGATGGATTTTCATGAAGTCCTTTCATGGATTGCATGTGTACATTCGATATTTCTTATCACGTGCTCTGTGTTTGAATGCAAGAGAAGATTGAAGGAAGGTGATTGAGATTAAAGAAGAGTTCAGAAAAGCCTTGTCTTTTTCTTAGTTCTCCTGTTAGCCAAAATCTTTTTTTCACCCATTTTGAGATGCATTGCACACCAAATATGTATGTACAAATGTGTAGAAAGCACGTCTTTTAAAACCAATAGAAGCATGTCCCTTTGCACATTAGATAAATAGGTAAACATCATTGAAAAGTTAATAAATCAAGCATAATTTGAGAGAATAGAGTGAGTGTAGTTCTGAGCAAGGAAGAGAGATTTCATCTCTGAGAGAGTGCAATTGTGATTATTGAGAGTTTCCTTGCTTAGATACCATAAAACCTCGATTTTTGCACCATTTTCTTTTTCCTTCATGCATCTAAAACATGCATACATAAAATGTAAAGAGCACGAGTATTTTTTAAACCCGTAGGTGCACACTTGATTGCACTTGTAATGAGTTGTATATATATGTGAAGCTGGTGAGTTCAATTTGAGTGTGAAGCCTTGTGATCGAATGTTAATTACCTCTTTTATTACACCATTATGTTTTTGATGCATGTATAGGGCCCATTACATGGCTGTGCATAGGCACAATGATTTGTATGCCAATGCACGTGATTCTTTTCACCCTACTTGAGTTTTGAAATGACTTCAGATACGAGGGTTGATAGTGGTGTGTCTGGAGGCCACACAGGTTTGGAGGTGTCGTGGAGATTTCATCTCCACCTTTTCGCTCTCGTGTTTGTGGGGGGAAGGAAGGAGGCAAGTGAGGCATGTCACATTCATTACCATGTATGGAGAATGGGGAATCGGATCTTGGAGGGACTCAGTATGCTGTACGTTTTTGGAAAGGGCATGAAAACAAGAAAAAGAGGAAGAGGGAGGCATTCGGTGCGCTCTCTGGGGTTTGTTTTTAGGCACATACTGCGGATATGAAGGGGGACAGCTGTCAAAAAGGAGATTGTGATGGAATTCTGATGACCAAGAGGGCTGGTAACGATCAGAGGGGGAGAATCAAACGTTCTTGGGCAGCCAATTCAAGAGATGGACAGAATAGGAAGCTCTATGCATGCTCACGAAAAAGAGAGAAGAGAGGCGTTTGGGCTGTAAAATGAGCAAAAGACATTCTCTGTTGAATTTGTAGAGTCAGGAAGATCACGCAAGGAGGTGTGCAATGAAGAGAGAAGATGGCAGAGGCTGATATATAAGAAACCTATGCTCTATTGACGGAAAAATTCTGAAGGTGCATCAATCTTCGGCTTGTATGGGTGCTCGTATTGCAAAGAAAACGGAAGGGCTGCGCTGATGATTAGAGAGGAGAAGATCGCTTCGAAGCAAAGAGGGAAGTACATGCGACAAAAGCGGAGAGGTAGTGATTGCTGGGATTTTTTTGGTGCGCAAAGCCTGCTGATTAAATAAGAGGAAGAGGAGACGCTGAGAGGGAGTATTGTTCTGGCCCAGCAAGCTTAACTATAGAGTTTTGAGGAGGACAAATAGGAGGGCAGGATTCGACAGAAGAAAATTATGAAGTTATTCCTTTGATCGACTACCATTTCGCGCACCTCCATCTGCATTCAGAGATGAAGGACATGGATAGGAATTTGGAGATACAACATGAGGTGGTTTTTTATGTGGTCCATGAACCATATGACAGAAGCGCTCACTATATCTCTAGCTGTGCTCGATATGTATGTTGATTCTATGAGCTTACGAGATCTATACTGCTGCGCATCAGGAACTCTGGTTATGGCCTGTGTATTTGCGAGATCTTCTGGCAACATTGGAGCTCTATTTTTTGGCAAGTGGCCAGATAAGTTTTGGAAGAGTTTTTCTTTCCAAAGGAGCTATGTCTTGGGGCTATTGCTCCTCTCAATCGCTGTTGCCGACTACTGAGCATAGAGCATGATGCCCATATATATATATATATATATATATATATATATATATATATATATATATATATATATATATATATATATATATATATATATATATATATATATATATATCTGCCATAACTCTGATCAGAGATCCGATCTGTGTGTGTGCATCGTATTGAGCTATTACAAACTTCAATTATTACAGCATATAGACTATTAGCAAGCACAACATCGAGATTATCTTCTGTGATTGAATATATGTGATCAGAGTTTATGGATGACATGACAGAAGAGGAAAGATGAGGAGCCGATTATGTGGTTAGGTGACTAATGTAAAAGCGAATTCTACTGATCAGTAGTTCAGGAGGGAGGAAGATGTAAGTGATGAATACAGTACAAGCTGCCAAGGAGATCACAGTGATTCCTGATGGAAAGGAGAGAATGGAGATTTCACACAACGTTTCTAGGACTTCTTCTGTATAGTTCTACATGCAGAAAACAAATAGATGGACATTCTTTCAATTGGATCGACATGCTTTTGATTATGGTATGATCATGATAATTTCTTTAACATGCGCTAACTGTATGATTCACAATCTTATTATGTCGATTAGCTTCATCTGTTACTCAAGGTCTTGATTAGACTTAATCAAAGTTAAGCTACAAGCAAGAAATAGTTTAAGAACATATAGTTGTGAGTTCTTCCATTCGGCAATCAACGCCTCTCTGTTACGGAAGACACTCTATGGTCTATGAAACGCATGTTCTGCGCACACTCTAACACTTAAAAAATGCACACGTTATGGTCTATGAAACGGATGTTCTACGCAATTGTTCTCTAATGTCCCACGTAGAAATGTTTTCTTTCTATTGAAGTTCATTGCGATATCTTATTGCTGTGTGACTCCATTAGACTTTATCATAAATTCTGCGCTAAATTATGATTACTAATGAAATGTCTTGTTTTTGTTTGCCTTTGTGATAATCATAGATACATATGTTTTCTTTTGATGGTAGACGTTGAATGTCAGACATGACTTTTTCTATGTTTTTTTTTTTAACTATCTCTTCTGTTTCTCTGATATGATTGAGATTAACGCTTGGAAGATAGCGCAAGGAAAAATTGAATGCTTCTTAAGAAAAAGAAAAGTATTCTAAATTATTGGGATAAGTTTTAGTGATTTTCATGCATTATTTTGATGCATTTCATAGGTTTCGAGGTCCATAATCTATAAATTTTTGCAACGATTCAAATGAATTAAGATTTTCAAAAGCATACCACTGTCAAACTTTTATGTGTATTGAAAGAGTTGTTTGTATTCTTCTTCACTTTTACATAATCACATTAACTTCTTAGACATTGAAATTGGATGTATTTGTCTCATAACGAGATAAAGGTTCGTGATATTATTTAATTGAGATTCAAACGAGTTGTATCTTTTGGAGATAGTATCTCGTGTTTCAATAAATTCTAACGAGTGAATGTTAGTCCGTTCCCAAATACTATGACAACCTAAGTTCGCTCCAAGCACCCCATGTGCGCCGTAATTCCAGCAGTTGACTCGATCCACCAAAGTTCATTTTCTTGGCACCCTGTGTGCACCCCTAAGCGCACAAGAACCCGACCATACCGTCAAAACTTTATATTCAAAATCTACACTTTGAGAGCTATCCAACACACATTAAAACACTGAAAATGCATACGGTTAGCACGAGTTATGAGCTTCTAAAGTTACTGCTCTGAGTGAGTATAGCAGAGAACAAAAGAGAGAAGTAGAGAATGATGAATGTATAAATTCACATATGATTACAACCACATTGGCAATGAATATTTGCACAGTGGGATTAGAATGATAAAACTATGGAGTAGGCTCTTCAATCTCTACAAAATGACATGAAATGGTCAGGTACAAGGCTTGCTATTTGCCTCTTCCTTCTTGCTCTTTGTATAGCTACTCTTGGAGGGAGTTTTGAATTTGAATTCGAATGGCTCCACCTAAAAGTGATCCCCAAAGTTAGGAATTATTCCCTAAGCTCGCTAATTCGTGGTTTTAGTTAGTTACAGCCACGAGTTTGCTTTCTACATCATGGATGAGGTAAGCCATTCTTTTCCTTTTTCTCTTTCACAATTACAAGAGATAAAATGTACTCTTTTGCAAGAGGTGTTCACATGACTACACATGTGACTTACAAATGATCATAATATCAAGTATGTAAAGCATGTAGGCTTGGGTAAAATGCACCAACATGTATGTCTGTGTGTGTATGTATGCATGTGTATATATGTGTATGTGTGTGTATGTATGCATGTGTGTATATGTGTATGTGTATATGTGTGTGTATATGTGTGCATGTGTGTATGTATGTGTGTGTGTATGTATGCATGTGTGTATATGTGTATGTGTGTGTATGTATGCATGTGTGTATATGTGTGTGTATGTATGTGTGTGTCTATATGTGTGTGTATGTATGCAGGTGTGTGTGTATGTATGCATGTGTGTACATGTGTGTGTGTATGTATGTGTGTGTGTGTGTATTCATGCATGTGTGTTTATGTGTGTGTATGTATGCATACATCTGTGTATAGGTGTGTATGTACACATGTGTGTACATGTGTGTGTATGTATGTGTGTTTATGTATGCATATGTGTATGTGTTTGTATGTATGCACGTGTGTATATGTGTGTGTTTGTATGTGTGTGTATGTATGCATGTGTGTATATGTGTGTGTATGTATGCATGTGTGTACATGTGTGTGTATGTATACGTGTGTGTGTGTATGCATGCATGTGTGTAATGTGTGTGTATGTATGCATGCATGTGTGTATATGTGTGTATGTATGCATGTATGTACATGTGTGTGTGTGTATGTATGCGTGTGTGTATGTGTATGCATGCATGTGTCTATATGTGTGTGTATGTATCCATGCATGTGTTTATATGTGTGTATGCATGCATGTGTGTGTGTATCTATGCATGTGTATACATGTGTGTGTATGTATGTGTGTGTGTATGTATGCATGTCTGTATATGTGTATGTGTGTGTATGTATGCATGTGTCTATGTGTGTGTATGTATGTGTGTGTATATGTGTGTGTATGTATGCATGTGTGTATATGTGTGTGTATGTATGCATGTGTGTACATGTTTGTGTGTATGTATGCATGTGTGTACATGTGTGTGTATGTATGCATGCATGTGTGTATATGTGTGTATGTATGTATGCATATGTATGTGTATGCATGTGTGTATATGTGTGTGTGTATATGCATGTATGTATGTGTGTGTGTGTATGTATTTCTATATATATCTCTCTCTCTCCTTACCTCTCTCTTTGTCTCTCTTTCTATCTTTCTCTTTTTCATCTCTCTTTATTGCTCTATCTATTTTTCTCTCTTTCATCTCTCTTTATTTCTTTCTCTATCTTCCTCTCTTTCATCTCTCTTTATCTATCTTGCTCTTTCTCTCTTTCTCTTTCCCTCTCTATCTCTCTCTCTCTATCAATAGAGAATAAGACAATCACTTACAGGTATGTCCCTCTTTTGGATCACTGTCTTCAAAGCATAATGTATGTCATCTACCATCAAATTCCAAAGAATGGATGCCAAAAAACTTTTGTAGAATCAAAGAGAAGAAAAATTATAAAACATAAAGCATATAGAAAGACAAAGGGTAAGAGTGCACCCACAACTTACCAAGATGTGAGATCTAAAGAGAGAGAGAGAGAGTGTGTATGTGTGTAGAGAGAGAAACCTCTATGTGTGTGTGCATGTGCACAAGACAATGGAGGTCACAATTCAATTCACGCATGCAAGTTCTATATAAGCAAGCAGTACTGAGTGTAAAACATGCACAGAATGTTGTGTTTTTCTCTCGCGTTCCCAATATGTTTAAAACATGGCCTCAGTATAGGCATTGGTATGGGCATCGGTATGAACGTTGGTAATTTCCAGTAAATTATCGTTGCTTATACCGACCTATATTGACACCTATACTGGCGGTCGTGAAACATCCCGGTGAGCCATTTTAATGGTCATAACGAAAGTTAAGTGACCGTCGGTATGCTTAAGTGCATTTTTCCAACATTTATACTCACATCTAGAGTGACCGTCGGTATAGACATTGTCGGTATGCCCCTCATATGTTGTACTGCCACTTCTAGAGAGCTATCCTTGATTGGGTAGGGATAAAATTATCGTGATTAGTACATACATTCCTTAATCTTGAATGAAGGAAGTTAATCAAATTCTAGAAGAAATCTTATGTGCCTATTTCTTCCATGAACAAACATACTAGGAAGAGTATCTACCACTTGCTAAATTTTTAATAATAGTTCAAAGTATTTAATAACTCATTTAAGTCCATTTATGCATATGTATAAGTCTGAGCCTAGAGACCCTTATATACTTGTTATCATGATCTTGCTCACATGCACATAGAGGTTACGCATGAAAAAAACACATAGAAAAATAGACACACCAATAGATGGGATCGAACGCAATATTGGGTGCCATCTCCCCCTATGCACTCTCTTTCCATAGTCCATAGAGTGCACGTATTTATAGGAATTTTTTATTATGTGAAAAAGATTGGTTACATGAGAGCGGCTTTGAAAAGCATGTGTGAAAGTAAAAGTTGGTAACTTTCATAGAAATCCTTTGCTTTTAATGTCAAAAATTTTGGTTTACAGTGACCCTTATTATAACCACTACTTTTCTAATTTTCTTTAACAATAGAACCTTCTATACGGGTTTATTTATAAACTAAATTATAAAATGGATTATTGATGTCCACCCTAAAGCTAGATTATTGATCTCCACCCGTTCACACCTTTCACGCCCTCATGAACCTTCAGCTGCTATATCAAAAATGCCAAAACACATTAATACACTAATAAATTAACATTTAGACAATGCCTTGTTCAAAACATTCCATTATTTATAACATGCCCCTCAGTTAAAAAAGCAACTAACCTCAGTTGATAAAATAAAAATAAAGATGGATGGCCAGTCACATGTTCCATCACTGAATGTAAATAAGCATGTTCCATGTAAAAAAAACATGCATGGAAATGTTCATGGAGGAATTACATTAATGTGTTTGTGTATGATATGCAAAAATTAAGTGGTCATAATGAGATGTTAATTGTGTTTTATGTATGCATTGACATTCTTCAATAGAGTGATTTTTGTACTTAACTGAAAATATCGATGATATTGAGTACCCCTGCATGTAGTAGTGACATGATGATCGATTATTTTCTCAAGAACCAAGATTTCACATTGTTTTGAAATTAAAGGAGGTTCATCATGAAGGTGGAGTGAGTGGTAAAGTTCCTTTAAATAGTTTAAGTAAAATAATATGAAAAGAGTTATGTATATTCCAATGAGATGATATATCTAATCTAAATGAATAATCATTAATTTTTTGTATAATGCAAAAGGGTCCAGAATACTGTGGTGCAAGTTTAATTTTAGGATGCTGGAAAATATTTTTGAGACATCTTTTAATGATACGCAACCACACAAGATCATTTTCCTTGAATTCCTTAGCTAATCATTTTGTAGTGATATTACATGTGTATCACTCTTGACTTTTCCTAATGTGCTCCTGAACATTATGAAGTATAGAAATGTGATCTTGAGTAATAGAATTAGCCATCGGATTGTCAGTTTGGGTGAGTGACATGGGAGTGGGAAGCTTTTTGCCATAAACAATTTCAAAATATGAATGACCACTAGTGGTGTGTGTGGTGTTATTGTAAGCAAATTGAAGCAATGATAGCTTTTTATCCTAGTTAGGGGGACTATCTAATGAATAACAATGCAATAAATCAAGAATAGTACTATTTGGAGCCTCACTTTGTCCATTACTTTCGGGATGAAATGCAAAGCTAAAATCTATTTTAGGACCAAAATGTTGAGATAAGGCAACCCAAAAATGATTACAAAATCTAACATCATCAGATAACATTACCTTAGGAAATCCATGATGTGGGAAAATGCATTTAATGAATAATTTTGCAGCCTGTGGTGTAGAAAAAGTTTTCTACATGGAATGAAATAGGCATATTTACTAAACCTATCAACTATTCTCCAAAGCAAATCATAGCAGACCTGCGATAGAATCCGTAGAAATTTGTTCCCATGGTTCGTTTGGAATGGGAAGTGGAATTAATAATCCACATGGTTTAACATGATGTCGTTTTACATGATGACATACAATGCATTGAGAAACATAATGTGTAATATCTTTTTTCCCTATATGGCCAAAAGAAGAAATCTTTGCAGGCAAAAATGGTCCTTTGTATGCCTTTATGACCCATGTAAGATGGTTCATGCATTTCTTTGATGAAAAAATATTAAAAGCTTGGGTTATGCATTATGAAAATAAAGAAAACCATTATGAAATGTATGATGTTCATCAGATAAAGATGCACCATTGTTGAAGTCATGCCAGGCACGTGAGAAATACAAATCAGATGCATAAGTGGAAACCATTTCTTTAAAAGAATATATTTGGATGGCAAAAACATTATGCAAAACAAGAGAATGTGAAGGAAATCCGTGAAGAGCATCAGCTACCACATTAGCTTCACCAGGTGGATATTGGATCATCGGTTGGAAATTTTGAATATAATGATGCCCATTTAAGATGGCCATCAAATATTAAGGGCTGATTTAATCAATGCTTAATAGTCCGTTGATCGGTTTTGATTAAGACCTCAAAGGCCATAAGGTAGTGTTTCCAAATTCGCTTAGCATGCACAACCGTTAACAATTCTTTATCATATGTACTATAACTCTTTTATCAGGGCTTAAGCTTCCTACTCTCAAATCCAATGGGATGATTATTTTGCATTAAAACAACACCTCTTCCTGAACCACTAGCATCAATAACAACATGAAATGGTTGTGAAAAATTAGGTAACACTAAAATAGGTACATGAGAAAGTGCATGTTTGAGTTTTTCAAAGGATTATTTTTGGGTAAGTCCCCATGTAAATTTTATTTTCTTTTTCAGTAAGAAGGTAAGAGGCAATGCTAAATAAGAAAAATTTCGAACCAACTTCCTATAGAAACTAGCCAACCCAAGAAAAGAACAAACATCATTGACCGATTCTGGTGTAGGGCATTCTACTATAACTTTATTCTTTTTTGGATCCTCATGCACACCTTCACTTCAAATAATATGTCCTAGATATTCTAGCTTGCGTTGAAAGCAGTAACTCTTTTTAGATTAGCATAAAGTGTGTTCTCTCATAGTAAATGAAAAACTATTTTAAGATGCTTCTCATGCTCACTATCATTCTTATTATAAACAAGTATATCATCGAAAATACAAGAACAAAAGCTTGGTAATCAAGAAAAATGTTGTTCATCATTCGTACAAATGTAACAAGGGCATTACTAAGTCCAAAGGGCATAACCATAAATTCATAATGGCCCGTTTGAGTTCTAAATTCAATCTTAAAAATATCACTTTGCGTCATACGAATCTGATGGTATCCCGATTTTAGATCAATTTTACTAAAGATAGGAGCTACTTGTAGTTTATCTAAAAGATTATCTATTCGAAGAATAGGGTATCTATGCTTTATTGTGATCTTGTTAAGGGCTCTATAATTAATGCACATTCGATAAGTTTTATTCTTCTTCTCTACTAAGAGAATTGGTGGTTTGAATGCGAAAGAACAAGGCCTTATAAGTCCTTTCTATAGTAGGTCTTTTACTTGGTTTTCTATTTCCTTTTGGTGTAGTGGGCCATGTCTATAAGGTGCTTTATGAGGAGGAGAACTACTAGGGACTAAGTCTATGCTATGGTCGAAGGATCCTCCAAATGGTGGTAGTTCAGAGGGATACTCGAACATAAAACAATCCTTATAAGTAGTCATGAAAGGTTTATGTGCATCAGGAAATGTATGCGTATAAGTATTGATGACATTGATAAAAACAATGCATGAATTGAATCCTTTCCTAAATGCACAATTTCTTGATTATGACTAATCAATGTAAATGTTTGGAAATCATGCCGTGCAGACAAAGTAATGATTTGACCTTTAAATTCAAAATTGAAGGTATGCGTTGTTGTTTTTAAAAGCTTGTAAACATCAAAGTACACAACGAAACATGATGAGACCTCCCAAGATCTTGAAAACACCAACCAAATATTTCCAAACTTCAAAAACAAACTTTCCTCCAAACTTTCAAGGAATCAGAAATAGGTCACTATAGCAAAATAACCACCAAACACTCTCTGAGCAGAATTTGACAAAACTATGCTGAAAGTAGATTCTCAGTAGCATGCTTTGGAAATAAAAAACGTCAAAAAAGGTGGAGTATAGCTCCCAAACCAACAGCTTGAAGTCAAGATAAGAAGAAGCTTGCAACAGCAAGGTACGACCAACTATCTGAATTGAAAACTGATGTACAGAAGCAAGAAAACTTCAAGATCTATGAGAAATTTTGATATGAACAGAAAGTATGAGAGCTAAGGAAACTTCTCCAACTGAAA